>CAMRHE010000360.1:1778398-1995227 GCA_947044405.1 Leptodactylus fallax | reverse complement strand
CAGTTGGGATTGCGGAGTGCAAACAGCGCAGACTTGTCACGGTCTCTGGGCACGAGGGCGCAGCGCTGGTGCTGTCCCACGTTACCACCACTGGTACCGGTGATGAGGGGGCTGCACAAATGTTGGTGGTGATTGTTCCCCCGGGCGCTTCCCCTATACTGTGCCGACTGGTGGTGTTTGGGGCGCCCTGATGTTGTCGGTGCAGAGTCAGACACAGAAACGGTTGTAAAGTTGAACTTTTACTTCCATGGGTGTGGAGGCACAAATGCTTAAACAGTTTCTTCAATACAAAACAACGGGGTACGCCTGGTGACACAGCAAAGTCCTGGGGTGCAGGGTAGACTTGATGAAAGGTGTTCCTAGCCCCTTATACTTCAGTGTTACAGCCCTAAGGTGCGTCTGGGCTCCTATTTGGCTCATAGGAGGATGCCCACCATGATACTAGTACATAATATTCCCCACTCACGTTATGTGGTCCTGATAGCTCAGAGTTTCGGGGTGCAATAGTCAGGGTGGCAGGATATTCCACAGGTCTGGCCTTGGCCCCTGGATCCTGTGATACTTGCTATGGAGCACGTGTTCCAGAATGTTCTCTCCACAGTCTCATGCTGACAAGATAATGATGCTTGACTTCCTTCAGGGCGATGGCTAGGCAGACAGGGGACAGGATCTTCTGAATAGCTGGAGTATGTCAGCTCTCCAACCTTCCTGGGCCTGTCTAGGACTTGAGATTCCTGCACTAAACTCACTGCTTTCTTCACAGGACATCACACTTATCTCCTCACCTCCTCCTCCTAACACTCCACACTTCTAACTCCTCACACGCAGGACCTTCCTGCAGGGGTGTTACCATGGGGACCCAGTGATCAGCTGACTCCTCCCCTTTTCCCAGGCGATGTCCTCCCATTGGACATTTGGTTACTATTCAATCCTATGGGAGGTGTAATGCATGTGTGAGGCTCACTAGGTGGCGCTGTGTTGTGTGAGACTCAGGACCCCCTGCTATGTCACACAGGCTATGAAGCAACAGGAAATAATACAATGCACAGAGATCACCCTCAGCCCAGCCATAGCCAGCTCTGGGATGCCACATACTCCCCCTCTTTCACTGAGCCGACCTCGGCGACGGGCTGGGGTGAAGGTGAGAAATGTAACATATCGTTAATAAATACGAATAAAGTGCAATTGTCACTAACAATTTAGAAAAATATAATACTTAGAAACTTGAGGTAAGACCTCCCGGCATAGTCCTGGAATGTCCATGAGAAGTCTGAAGGGTAACGGAGAGATAATTAAACTCAGACTTATGGAACCTTTTGGCGGTACCATCAGACAGTCCATATAGAAACAACAGTAGTGCAAATGGGTCCAGAGGCTCTCTGGCACAAATTTCGTGAGTGTCCATTATCATGAGAGTCTCTCTGAGAAACAATAAACAGTCCTTTCTGTAAGGAAGAGTAGGCACTCTAGCACGAATGTCCATACCGCAATGGGGTAACAGAACTTCCTTGGCTCGGTGAGCCAGGCACTATGGCTTGGATTGTTGCATATAAATGTAAATACTATATTACATGGCAAGATATTATATATATACTGTATATACACACAGGAAAAACATTAATGTAATCAGAGCAGGAATAACATATATACAGAAGCAGAGACAGTTAACCTCTTTTACCCAAGGACAGCCATGGCATCACTATAGCGTGTTGGAGGTATGCCTTTTGTGGTACGCTCAGAACGCCTAAGTGGAACGAGATTTGAATCAGGAACAGAGTCACTGAAATCAATTAAATCATCTGTCGAAGGGTTCTCTTGCACTAGAGCAATTGGTGGATAACAGCTAAATGGTAGTAGTTTAGGCGCCCACATAAGCTCAGTTAACGTTGGGGGTCTCTCTTTCGCTTCAGAAGGTGACAAGATCTCTGTACTCGTTGTCTCAGCTGGGGGCACCTCTGTGGGTAGTCCTTCTTTAAGGCACAGCTTCAGACGGTTTCGGTGTACTACTTGGGGCTGTCTCCCAGGTTTAGAGATCTCATACACGTCGGATTCAGGATATGGTATGGAGATGACACTGTATGGTTCTTTCTCCCAGAATGGATCCAATTTCCCATTCCGATGGTTATTCCTTAACCATACACGGTCGCCAACTTTCAGGGGCGCTGCATGGGCGCGATGGTTGTAATCCTCCTGTTGTCTCCTACGAACCTCATCCATGCGCGTTTCAACTATCTCTTTACCTTCCTCCATACGTCGGCGGTGTTCAACAACCCAGTCTGTTATGGGTAGTGGATTGATGGTGTCAGGGACCTTCACACCAAGGGTTAAGTCTGAAGGAAGTTGACCTTGTCTTCCAAACATTAGATAAAATGGTGCGTATCCCGTAGATGTTTGGGGTGTGTTGTTGTAAATATAGGCCAAGTCCTTGATACGCTCAGGCCACTCAACACCAGGTGTAACTGCGGCTGTTCTTAGCATGCCGATGATCACTTGATTTGCCTTCTCGCACATACCATTCCCTTGAGGGTGATACGCTATGGTTCGCAACTTCTTGCAGTCTTGGAACTGACACAGCTCACGGAACAATTGGGATTCAAACGCCGATCCACGGTCGGTGAGGATATGCTCAGGACAACCGTAATGGCGGACAAACTCTGCGTAGAAGGTCTCAGCCGTAGTTCTTGCTGTAAGATCTCTGACAGGCACGATGACAAGGAACTTGGAGTAATGATCCACCATTGTCAGAGCGTAGCTGTAGCCGGAACGTGTGGGACCCAACTTCACATGGTCCAGAGCAACAATTTCACACGGCTTTTGAGTCTTAATTGGATGTAGAGGGGCCTTCTGATCTCTTCGACCTTCCTTGGTGATACTACAGGCGGGACACTCTCGGCACCAACTCTCAATGTCACTCCTCATCCCAACCCAATAGAAGCGACGACGGATGGTAGCTTCGGTCTTTTGTACCCCGAAGTGACCGGATCTGTCATGATACGCCTCAAGTATCATCTGTGCGTCTCTTCTTGGTACGAGGATCTGATGAAGCCTTTCACCTGTGACAGGATCAAGAGTGTTTCTATGTAGAAGGCCTCGTTGGACAAACAGGCGCTTCCTCTGTCGCCAAAGGCGTTTTAATTCCACGTCATGAAGACCTCTCTTTACACGGGTTGGTATTCTTCCTGTAAGCAGGAAATCTGACAATTCTCCTAAAACTCTGCTCTCTTCTTGGAACGTTTTCCACAGAGATGGCTCCTGGAGGGATTCGGCAGCTGTTTTCGCCAGAGATTCTCCTTCTACAGGGACACCAATAGCAACCTGTTGGGCAAACTTGTTGTAGAATGGTGGCATCTCCACCTCTTCCCAGATGTCTTCTCGGGGTGGTTCTTCTCCCACAGGCAACCTTGAGAGTGCATCAGCGTTAGCGTTGGACTTGCCACTGCGATACTTGACAGAGAACTTGTAATTCGCGAGTCTTGAGGCCCACCGTTGTTCAAGGGCTCCCAGTCGAGCAGTGTCCAGATGCGCCAACGGATTGTTATCTGTGTACACGGTAAAGGGTGTGGTAGCCAGGTAGTCTTTAAACTTCTCTGTCACGGCCCAGACAAGCGCCAGAAGTTCGAGTTTGAAAGAACTATAGTTCTGGTCGTTCTTCTCCGCGCCTCTCAGACTCCTGCTGGCGTAGGCGATGACTCGCTCTTTGTTGTCCTGAACCTGGGACAACACTGCACCCAAACCTTGGTGACTTGCATCTGTGTACAAGCGGAATGGCTGACTGTAGTCGGGATAGGCTAGAATTGGTGGTTGCGTCAGAAGTGCTTTAAGCGCTTGAAAGGCTTCCTCTTGACGCGCTGTCCAGTCTACCGGAAGCTTTCGGTTGTAGTTTTCTCTGGGACAACCGCGCAACAACTCGTTCAGAGGCTCGGCTACTTGGGCGAAGTGTGGTATGAAACGCCGGTAGTAACCTGCGAATCCAAGGAAGCTTCGGACTTCTTTGACGGTAGTTGGTCTTCGCCAGTTCTGGACTGCAGTGATCTTTTCAGGATCAGGTTGGACGCCTTGTGCGCTCACGACATGCCCAAGGTAGTGAACTTGGGGTTTCAACAGGTAGCACTTGGAGGGCTTCACCTTTAGGCCGTGCTGTATAAGTACCTTGAATACCTCGGACAGGTGACGAAGGTGTTCTTGGTATGTCCGGGAGAATACAATAACATCGTCCAGGTACAGTAGCACACTCTGGAAATTCTCATGGCCGAGGCACCTCTCCATAAGCCGTTGGAATGTGGCTGGGGCATTACATAGCCCAAATGGCATACTATTGAATTCAAAGAGTCCCATCGGGGTCGTAAACGCAGTCTTTTCACGATCTTCAGGCGCCATAGGGACTTGCCAGTATCCACTGGTTAAGTCCAGGGTCGAGAAACAGGTAGCTGATCCCAAAGCCGTTAGAGATTCCTCAATCTGCGGCAATGGGTATGCGTCTTTGTGCGTGACGTTGTTGAGTTTACGATAGTCCACACAAAATCGTAGGGTTCCATCTTTCTTCTTGACAAGGACTAGCGGGGCTGCCCAGGGGCTGTTACTCTCCCGGATGACATCAGCATCTCGCATCTCTTGGATCAACTTTTTCACCGGTTGGTACATCGCTGGTGGTATTGGACGGTAACGCTCCTTGATTGGATGGTGGTCGCCAGTCAGAATGCGATGTTGTATGGTCGTGGTCTTACCAAAGTCCAATGGGTGTTTGCTGAATGCCTGTTGGTAACGCTTGGCCACATTGCGAACCCCATTGATGTGCTCTATAGGGGTATTGGCGTCTTCCACGTTCAATTCATCCCACCAGGACTTCGCGGCTCCATTCTGAATGTTCTCAGCAGCTTGGGTGGAATGCTGTGTGGCGGTAGAATCACCAGAGAGAATGTCTTCTGGTGCTAACCGGTGTAGCAGGGCCACAGAGTGGAACTTGTGGAGGTTCACTGGAGCATCGCCCAAGTTGACTAAGCGGACAGGAACACGTCCATTGGAAACTGTGACAAGGCTGCGGGCAGCCATGACAAGTGGTTGGCCATCTATCTGTATGGGTTGTAGCAAGGCCTCGTAGTCCTGATTTTCTATGCCCGGACGGGCACGGCACCACACCATAGTTTCTGTTCCAGGCTGTAGGGTTACTGGACGGGTATCTTGGATCCGGACTCGACCAATTTCACGTTGTTTGTTGGCGAACTTGTGCTGGGCATTGAGTACACGAATGGCCCGCTGAATGGTCTGCTGGTCACTGGGAGAAGCTGTAAGGAGAGAGGCATGCAAGGCATCCAACACTTCTGCAAAGGAATGGCGTAAAACATTCATGCCTAATATTACAACTGCAAACCTATCATCCTCTACATCAGTGACAATTACACCCTGTCTAGGCAGTTTCAAGTCCCCAATCTGGATAGTGGGTTCCCAATAACCCTGCTGTGGTATGGGCTGTCCATTGCTGGCACACAGATTTATCCATGTGTCAGGTGTTCTATTCAACACACCTAAGTCCCAATGTTCAAGGAACACCTGCTTGCGCAGGGTTGTTACCTGAGATCCAGTGTCCACCAACGCTGTCAGAGGGACGCCGTTCACCCGGATTGTGATGTGTGGGCAGGCTGAGACGAAGCGTGACAATGGCACTGAAGATTCACCTGGGCCCTTCTTCTTTCCTCCCGAGGGGCGGCCCGCTGCCTCGGGGGTGGCCCGTTTAACTGAAAACACTGAGGCCTGGTGTGTCCATATCTATGGCAATAGGTACAATATGGCCTCTCACTCTGCGGAGGTTTCACTGAAGATGGACGTCTGGGTGGCGACTCAGGTGAGATGTTGAGACTTCGCAAAGGATCACTGGACGATGAAGACGGCTGGGTCAGACGATCTAGACGGACGGTGATCTGTTCCATGGCACGGGTCAGATGATCCACTCGGGCCAGAAGGTCATCTCTGGAGTCTGCTAGTGTAGTCTGCGCAGTTTGGGCAGCAGGTGAGGTACCCAGAGGTAGTGGCAGGACAACTGGAGCAATGCTTGTTGAGGGTCCAGGTGAGGGAGCACAGATGACTGGGCTCGGCTGGGGCTGCTCCTGTCCCAAGACCTGGATGGCAAGGGCCTTGAAGTCAGTAAACGTGATGCTGGGATGTTGTGCAGCAAGCATTCGCAACTGACTCTGGAGCAATGTGGTACCCGCCCCTTCTATGAAGCGGTCAAGCAAGATTTTATCAGAGTCCACATTTTCACGTGGATCCACTTGCACCACAGCTCTGAATGCCTCTTGGAGGGATAAAGCATAGTCCCGCAGGGTCTCACCAGGTAGTTGTCATCTGGAAAAGAAGCGCATCTTTACCTCGGAGACAGATCGCACGTCAAAGTTCACCTGGAGTTTGTCCAGAATTTGCCCAGGGGTTCTTTTGTCAGAGGCAGGCCAGGATTTGACCTCCCTAGCTGCAGCACCCTCAAGCTGGCCCAGCAGGATCTGTATCTGCTGTTCTGTATTCAGAGGATAGAACTGGAAGAGAGACAGCATCTTCTCACGAAAGTCCCTGAGGGTATGCGCCTCCCCTTTGTAGCGTGGCAGCCATGGTGCGCCAGGGTAAAATGGCATGGAGAATGGTAGGCTGCTCGCCATGGGCACTGCTGGATCACTAGAAACAGATGGCACAATGTCACTTTGCTCAGTCATGTTGTTTGCAGGTATGACTGAAATTAGGTCGCCGTATCTTTAAGAAACTCAACTGCTTGCTGGCAGGGAATGGAGACTACAACTTGGAATGCTGTAGCTATTAACAGAGTCACTGTGATGCAGGCTGACGGTGTGCTCCCCCTCTTTAATGGTGGCACTCCCCACGGACACTGTACACGGAAAACACTCGCTGGGGCCGTGGGAGGACTGAAGACAAGGACAGGGAGGCACAGTACTCACTGACAGCAACTGCAGAGTGGACCAGAGATCAGCGGTGCACAGCAGGGACGGTGATGCGGCACCGGAGAGTCAGAAATGGCGCTGGCACGTTCGCCTTTCACTTTCTTGTATGGGTGCGCTGGAGCATTGCGCTCAGCATTCTGGGCTCTCCTAAGATGGCGGCAGATGGGTCTCCTGGCCTCATGGGCAGTGCTAAAAATCTCCCGCACTTTTGCAAGGTACAGTTAACCCTTTGTGGGCGTTCTTACACAGCGATGTGGCGCAGCAAACAAGTCCTGGGCGTTTTAACTCTTCCAGGGCTGTAACACACTGAGAGGACAGTCTTTAGGGCTTACTTCAGGGGTTTAGGGCTCCCCCTCTTTGTGGCAAGCACTCTCAGGGAATAAACTTGATCTTAGCAAAGTCCACAATAAAGACCGATGCTCTGGAGACAATTTGGCGCACTTTTCATGGCGACTTTCTCAAAATGGCACACACCCGTATCCTGTTCGTGACGCCAGTTTTTCTTGCGGTGACCAGATGGAAGGTAACGCTGCAGTTGGAATTGCGGGGTGCAAACAGCGCAGACTTGTCACGGTCTCTGGGCACGAGGGCGCAGCGCTGGTGCTGTCCCACGTTACCACCACTGGTACCGGTGATGAGGGGGCTGCACAAATGTTGGTGGTGATTGTTCCCCCGGGGCGCTTCCCCTATACTGTGCCGACTGGTGGTGTTTGGGGCGCCCTGATGTTGTCGGTGCAGAGTCAGACACAGAAACGGTTGTAAAGTTGAACTTTTACTTCCATGGGTGTGGAGGCACAAATGCTTAAACAGTTTCTTCAATACAAAACAACGGGGTACGCCTGGTGACACAGCAAAGTCCTGGGGTGCAGGGTAGACTTGATGAAAGGTGTTCCTAGCCCCTTATACTTCAGTGTTACAGCCCTAAGGTGCGTCTGGGCTCCTATTTGGCTCATAGGAGGATGCCCACCATGATACTAGTACATAATATTCCCCACTCACGTTATGTGGTCCTGATAGCTCAGAGTTTCGGGGTGCAATAGTCAGGGTGGCAGGATATTCCACAGGTCTGGCCTTGGCCCCTGGATCCTGTGATACTTGCTATGGAGCACGTGTTCCAGAATGTTCTCTCCACAGTCTCATGCTGACAAGATAATGATGCTTGACTTCCTTCAGGGCGATGGCTAGGCAGACAGGGGACAGGATCTTCTGAATAGCTGGAGTATGTCAGCTCTCCAACCTTCCTGGGCCTGTCTAGGACTTGAGATTCCTGCACTAAACTCACTGCTTTCTTCACAGGACATCACACTTATCTCCTCACCTCCTCCTCCTAACACTCCACACTTCTAACTCCTCACACGCAGGACCTTCCTGCAGGGGTGTTACCATGGGGACCCAGTGATCAGCTGACTCCTCCCCTTTTCCCAGGCGATGTCCTCCCATTGGACATTTGGTTACTATTCAATCCTATGGGAGGTGTAATGCATGTGTGAGGCTCACTAGGTGGCGCTGTGTTGTGTGAGACTCAGGACCCCCTGCTATGTCACACAGGCTATGAAGCAACAGGAAATAATACAATGCACAGAGATCACCCTCAGCCCAGCCATAGCCAGCTCTGGGATGCCACACTATGAAGTGTTGGTTATGGAGATTGTTCCTGTGTCTTGACTTTCTCCCTGCCTGCTATCTTCTGATCTCCAGGTATTGACCCCGGCCTGGTCCTGATTATTAAACCTGTGCTGCCAGACCTGACCTCAGCATTTACACACTTTGCTCCACTACCTAAACTATATTAGATTGTATTAAATTATAGTGGACTATATTAGATTATAGTAGACTATATTAGCCTATAGTAGACTATATTAGACTGTTTTAGACAATAGCGGACTATATTAGACTATATTGGAATATATTAGACTATAGTGGACTATATTAGATTATAGTAGACTATATTAGGCTATAGTAGACTATATTAGACTGTAGTTGATTATATTCAACTATAGTGGACTATATTAGATTATAGTAGACTATTTTAAACTATATATGACTGTATTAGACTATAGTGGACTATTTTAGACTATATATGACTATAATTAGACTATATATATATATATATATATAACTATATTGGACCATATTAGACTATATAGGACTATATTAGACTATTTATGTAGTCATAATAGACTACATATGACTACATTAGACTATATAGAAACTACAGTACATTAAACTATGTTAGTGCAAGCAACAAGGATAGAAAGGCAATTACAAGAAATATAACTACAGTAGAGCACCTTATAGACATCCTTAAACAAGCATCACTCCCCCTTGGTAGGACAGAAGGACAGCTGACAGGTCAGTCTTATAGTCCAATGTAACCCCTCAGCAGGGCAGATCCATCCTCCACATGTCCCATCCCAGGGTCACTGACAGAGATGACCACCAGGCGGAGAGCTGGCCATCAGAGATGCTTGTCACCTGCATGCCTGCACATCTACGCCACAAGCACAGTCACCCCATCTGCACCAATTGTAGACCTTGTTTTTCTATATTTAACCATTTATTTACCATAATGTTTCACAATGTCACACCATGCAGTACTTCAGTGCCCGCATCATAAAGTCATAAACAATATCTTTGCACCGTCCTGTATTCAGGGGGTAGTCCCGGGGGTCAGTCTCTCAGGATACAGATAGCACTGATCACCATGGTGAGGCAGGGGTCCCCCAGCTCCCCATTCACCCTGGGTCTCTGGCTGCCAGTGACTTGGATGAAGGCAGGTGCAGTGTAGTTACGCCATCGCTCCTACTGCCCCAAGCGGCTGACAGCAGAGGCCTGCCCCAGAGTATTAAAGCTGTTGAGTATTACTGTGTGAGGTGCATAGGGAGGCAATATATTGTGTGCAGAGATCACATAGGGGGCATCATACTGTGTGAGGATCACAAGGAGCATTATTCTGTATTCTGGGCAGCAAAGGAACATTATACTATGTGGGGGCCACAAGGGACTATTATGCCATGAGAGGGCTAAAGGGGGCATAACACCATGTAGGGTCTAGAAGGGGGTATTATAGCATATGTGGGCCACTAAGGCAACATTATACTGTGTGTGGGCACTAAGGAAAGCACCATACTGTGTGGGGGAAACCAAGGGGACAATACAAAGTGTAGGGCACTGTGGAGGGCATTATACTGTGTGAGGGGACAAATTGGGTGTTATACTGTGTGGGGACACTAAGGGGGATATTATATTGTTTGAGGGATTAAACTGTGTGGGGGAACTAAGGGGGTATCATACTGTGTGGGGGCACTATAGCATTTGGGAATACATTGTACTGTGTATGCGGAATTAAATTGGGATTATACTGCTGGGGGAAACTATAGGTGCATTGTACTGTGGGGGGAACAAAGGGGGTACTATACTGTGGGGGCACTAATAGGGCCTTATACTGTGTGCAAAATCACTAAAGGGACATTATATTGTGTGGGGGGCATTAACGGGGCAGTATACTGTGTGGGGCTTTAAAGGGGCATTATACTGTGTGGTGGTATTAAAGGGCATTTTACTTTGTGGGTGTATTAAAGGGGCATTATACTGTGTGGGGGTATTAAAGGGGCATTATACTGTGTGTTATACTGTGTGAGTGCATTAAAGGAACATTATACTGCGTGGGAACACTAAGGGGGGCATGATACTGTGTGGGGGCACTATGGAAATTTCATAACTGTGTGTTACACAAAGGAGAACACTATGACTATATGGGAACACAGAGGGGAAGGGATACTAGAGGAGCGGCTTAACATATGAAAAATTGCCATGGTGCACTGCAGGTCGCAAGACTCATCCTCTCTCAGTAATCTGAAAGATGTTAGGTATGTAAAGAATGTAAACTGGGGACACCTGCCATCTCATGATGTGTGGACAGGACAAGATTCTACTGGGGAAATCACCTAAAACCCTGGGCTATGCTGCAACAACATTGCCGCATGGAATTTGTGTTTACTGTAATCTTGTAAGAAAAATCTCAGGTATTCCCTCCTCTCATAACTAACAAACACCACCATCAATCTCAATGGATGTTACCCCCAAAAATACAAGTGACCCCACCACCAATACTCTGTTCCACCTCGGTCCTATCAGCTCTTGTGCCATCACTCATTGGCAGAAGTGAATTTGTTGTGCACGTGACGTCCTTGTTGCAGCCAGGTAAGTAAAGTCATCAGGCAGTACTTAAAACTGGACTGTCCCTTTAAGGAGTGACATGTAGCCCAGTGGTTAAATACACAAGGGGGTGCATAAGTAAGTACAGGGGGGATGGATTTTTTTTTTTGTTACTACTGATAAAAATGAAATGCTGGAGGGCCTAAAAAATCTAAAAAGAGCTTCAGAAGAGACGGCCATTTCCCATAGATCTTTGGGTGGCCAAACACAACGCCAAGGGCTCAAAAAATCAAAATTAATCTACGGATTATCAGAGGAGGGTCCGGATGTTGGGTGATCATTGTGAGTGCAGGAACACAAGGAGACAACAAGGAGACAACAAGGAGTCAACAAGGAGACAACAAGGAGTCAACAAGGAGTCAACAAGTTGTCAAAGATAAGGCGTATTCAAGAAAACTGCACACAGTGGAGAACATGGATCAGATTCTGAAAAAAGTGTGCCAAGAAAATTACAGCGATAAAGAACTGTGTGCCGGAGTGTGCGAGCTAGATTACAGCAATGTGCAAATAGTGAGCATACAAGAGATTGTATTTAAAGAGGATGTCCAGGATTAAGGTTTTTAGGATAGGCTATATATACCTAATCGTGGGGTCCAACAGCCGCCCCCCGAGACCAATCAGCTGTACAGCTCCTATACAGGGGATGGAGCCGGCTGTTATGGATATAGGACAGGTGGTAGAAGCGGCTCCGTACAACTAATTCGTAAGCTGTCGGGCCCCTTCCCCCTCCACCGGTCAGGTATTCATGGCCTATCCCCAGGACCTTAGTCTTAGACAACCCCTTTAACTGTTTTGTTACCCAATAAAATATTATTTGTACTGTCTCCCTAATAGAAATATATTGTTATATATAGAAATATTTAACACGTACAGTGCCTTGCGAAAGTATTCGTCCCCCTTGAACTGTATCCAAATCCGGCTTTAAACTTCTCCACAACAGTATCACGGACCTGCCTGGTGTGTTCCTTGGTCTTCATGATGCTCTCTGCGCTTCAAACAGAACCCTGAGACTATCACAGAGCAGGTGCATTTATACGGAGACTTGATTACACACAGGTGGATTATATTTATCATCATCACTCATTTAGGACAACATTGGATCATTCAGAGATCCTCACTGAACTTCTGGAGAGAGTTTGCTGCACTGTAAGTAAAGGGGCCGAATAATATTGCACGCCCCACTTTTCAGTTTTTTATTTTTTACAAAAGTTTAAAATAACCAATAAATTTCGTTCCACTTCACAATTGTGTCCCACTTGTTGTTGATTCTTCACCAAAAAATGTTATATCCTTATGTTTGAAGCCTGAAATTTGGCAAAAGGTTGAAAAGTTCAAGGGGGCCGAATACTTTCACAAGGCACTGTACCTATTATTTATCCTGTATACCGATTCTTTGTATATATATGTTACATTTGTCTATTATTTCTACTGTATATATATATTTATATAACAAATCTCAGAAGGTTGGCCCATCATTACATATACAGTATATACATATTATATACCTATATATATATACTGAATATTTAGGGGGTTTTTTTATGAAGCTTTTTTGTGCTTTTTTTTACTTTTCAAGTGTTTTTTCGTTTTGTCCTTGATGATCCGGTTCCTTCTGTTTATTATGTCATCAGACAGCGGCATATCTCCAGATATCAGGTTGTACCGGCTCGGGGTGACTAGGCTTGGATTCCAGCTGTTTTTGTGAGCACAGGATGTTCCTCTCCTAGGGCAGATAATCCCTCAGGTAACACTGAATGGACTTGGTATTTCACTTACACAAATGCACACAACAAACATTGCAGCATATCCTCATGGCGCCTCATCTTCTCCTTTCTGAAGGATTGTATAGAAAATGGTAACTAAAGCTTGTAGAGTAAATGTAGAAATCTCCAAGTGCGTCCCCGCGCTTGGGGACAACATGATGGTGAAGCCTCGCTGTGTGTACAGGTGACACAGAGAAGAGGACGCATTATCTAACACCACCTGTTACATAGCTACACATTAGGTCTGGAGAATGTAGTACACCACCACCGCTCCACGGACTGAAGCGCGGCAGTAATCTGGTATTGTTACACTTATATCGGTATTGTTTGGCGGTATACAGTTTTGTTCACAGTTTTGGTCACATTTTTGGTCACCATAGGGGAAGTAGAAAACAAATAAAATGACAAGTGATCACAAATGGAGATGGGGGAACTGGTGAGATAGGTCCGTGAAGGCGCACCAGACACCACGTAAAGGAGAACCAGACACCATGTGAAGGAGCAACAGACACCACGTGAAGGAGCACCAGACACCACGTGAAGGAGCACCAGACTCCATGTGAAGGAGAACCAGACACCACGTGAAGGAGCACCAGACACCACGTGAAGGAGAACCAGACACCACGTGAAGGAGCACCAGACACAACGTGAAGGAGAACCAGACACCATTTGAAGGAGCACCAGACACCACGTGAAGGAGAACCAGACACCACAAGGGGGGCCAGGAGAGTTGAGTAAGACTATTAGGAACTGGTTCACTCATCAAATGAAGAAACAAGAAGAGAGGCCTCTGCCCTTAAGAGCTTACACTCTATAGCTTGCCATAAATATTAGATGAATGTTTGCCAAATCCACCAACAATGTGTTGCCTCCCATAGTTCCCCCAAAGATACATGTCAAGGGAAAGAAGAATTGAGATATAGGATTTGGCCATGCCTCATCCATTTGTTGTCAGGGCAGGTAAGCCACTAGAATAGGGAGCTCAGCTGAATGTATGGAGGGCAGGAGGAAAAGTTATTGGCCAGATTTGGGATTTGGACAGCAATTACGTGAATTGCAGCTCCTGACCAGACAGTATGAATAAGCCCTTGGCAATGGATTATGGGTGACCAGTAGGGTATTAAATAACCTTTATCCTGTAAATCAGTGCTTTCCAAGCTTTTTTTCCAGGGCCTCAGCAGAAGCTGACATCTATTCTAAAAGAAAGACACATAGATGTGGTGTGTATGGCCTCATAATAGGACCAGCTACAGTTCTAGAGTCATGCATAGTCTAAAAGTATTTTACACTATGTTTTATAGATAGGTGTAACGTCTCTGCCTGTTCGGGTCTCTGCGCCACCCTTCGCCCGCACGCAGCGGCACAGGAGGCGTGCTCAGTTTGATTCCTTGTTTAAGATTCTTGTTGCTCAGTCTGAACACTGTCCTAGACTATGTAATTTATTTTCTGCCACACCCGTCTCCTGCATCTTGGTTTTCCTCTGCTCCACTAATAGTTAATTTTGGCCTTGCCTGTGTGATTGACAGCCTATCCTCCTATCAAGTCTGGGACGGGTTCTTTCTTCCTATTTATTCTTTGCTCACATTCACATTGGCGCTGGTTATTGCTTTCTGCGTTCTGGCTATTACTCCTTGCTGTTTTTGTTACCTGTATTCCTATTCCTGACCTCTGGCCTTGACTTTTGACTATTCTCTAGGACTTTGATTCTCTACTGCATTGCTCGTCTGTTACCGACCCCTTGGCTAGTTGACCTCCCTTTGTTTCTTGTTTTGTCCTGTCTGCGTTCTGTGTTGTCACCTATTTTAGGTAGGGCCTGTCGACTAATTGCTGCCATCGCCTAGGACAGATCAGGGAAGTAGCCAGGGACAGTGAGGGGGTTCAGCTTAGAGCTCACTGTCTTGTTGTGCCACTCCCCCCAGGGTTCTGCAGCAGCACTGGGGAATCGCTGCTCTAGCGATTCCCTTACGATAGGTTCCTAGGAGACCTGACAATGTCATATAGTATGTTTTAAAGAAAAGTTCCTAGGAGACCTGACAGTGTTATACACTATGTTTTAAAGATAGGTTCCTAGGAGACCTGACAGTGTTCTACCCTATGTTTTATAGATAGGTTCCTAGGAGACCTGACAATGTCATATACTATGTTTTATAGATAGGTTCCTAGGAGACCTGACAATGTCATATACTATGTTTTATAGATAGGTTCCTAGGAGCGCTGACAGTGTCATACACTATGTTTGAAGCCAATCTAAGGTATGGTTTGTACCAAACTTGTTTGACCCAAAACTAATCTTGATCCCGAACTATTCAAGCCCAAAACGAATCTTGAGAGGTTCTTCCATCTCTACTATACACCCGCTATTCAGGGAACTGCAGCATGACCCTGTTGAAGTGATGTGCCAACACTTTATAAGATGAGAATATCCATTGAACAAATGGAGAGGATTTTGTATGTGCCATCCCAGTGAACCTTGGCATGATGATTTCCAGGGTCCATGGTTTGTAGCGACAGCTCTGCAGATTACGCAGGCACCATATTTAAGGAAGACATATTACATATCACATTTCCCTAAGTACCCACCAGCAGGAAAGATCATATGTTAGCAAAATCTATCAAAACAGAGATAGCATGGACAGCTTGTTGTTAATGTCAGCAGGCAAGTCAACCCCATCTGTCGGCCTCCTGGACGTGAGGTATCGCATTTTAAATGGCCCTTTCACTAATGATTAAACAATGGGGATATTTCCTCCATATTTGTTATGCTCACCGCCTGCAAAAATATTAATCTGGAAGTAAACTAGTACAGAGGAATCGAGATAAGGCGGCTGTTGTATCCCGGAACAAACTGCAGCTTCACAATAAGGGATGGTTATTAAATGGAGAGTCTTTTGTGTGAGTTGAATGCAAGGTTTGAGCCGTTTCTTTCTGCGCTCGGCTCTCTGTTTCCTCACGTTCTCCATATTTACTGTGGAGCGCAATGCTCCAGCCAGAAAATATTTATTCTAGTCTATGGAGACTGACTACAATTAACCCTTGGATGCAATTATCCATTGGTAGATATATTAATTAGGAGTATTAAAGTCTTCACGTCAACTTATAAAGTCATGTAAAAAGTAAGGGCCCACCACATAAAGTTTAGTCTGGTAGCCCACGTTGTAACTATATTATACAGTTAATCCATGGAGATCCACAGTGAAGAGAATGAAAGGACCAAGACACGCTCCAGAGATCAGACCCTATGGGAGGTCGGAATAGAGAACACCCTGTCCTCCTCCTCCTCCTCCTCTGAGTCTCTATAATCTCAGACTTGGCAATACAATTCTGCCATCTCTACATGGCGTCTCTGACCTCGAAAGAGACAATTGCCTGGAGTGATTGCCCTCATGGACCTGAGTGTGGAAGTGATGACATAAGACATCTGTAAATATCATAAATCCTCATCTTGATATCCTACAAACAAGACATCTCCACTTGTATTCCAGACATGAGATCTGTAACTTAAGATGAGATAAAAGGGGTCACGCAGCCGGCAAAAACTATTCAGAACTCAGCTGAGCATGGTATAGTATAAGCAGTCATACATCACTGATCCCCCAGCTCTCCCAGGTCTCTACTTCCTGCTCCCCTTAGACACATACATGTGACCACTGCAGTTAGTCACTGACTAGCTGTAGCCGGTAAGCACTGCGGCCTTTGTTTGGGTACTGTGGTCCATGACCATATGACATGACCCTTGAAAAAGCATACATAGAAGGATTCTTGACAAGATATCAGTCTTGTAGAGAAGGAAGAAAATCTGAAAGGTTACACATGTAAGGGTGGGGACCCAAAAAATTTAGCATTGCATTATTTAGTTGGAGTGTAAATTTATAAGGGAGCTATTTGTTGAGCTTTTTTTACAGGTTCCTTTGAAAAATTCCAGGGTGACTGGTGAGGAGACGGAAGGGTGAAATAGACCCAAGATGGTGGCTGGCCTTCACCTTTCACTGGTTACATGGCCAAAACCTCCCACAGGCCCTAGGGTGGTACAGTGATGAGGGTGACACACCAGTATCAATGAGGGTGGCAAGTGGTTACCCTGGGGCACCCAGCTGTAGATCTTGCTGGTGGTGGTTGGGGTGCCCTTGGTGTTGAGTGCAATAAGGAGGTCTGTGGAAGTTTAATAGGCGTAGCTCGATGCTCACTTTACACAACATGGAGGCAGTCACAGTTACAGAATCAATTTATAGAGATCTCTACAACATGGACAGGAGAGGCATCTCCTCCTCACTGCTATGGTTACTCTTCTGACCTTTTCCTCCATGGTGAACATGGGGTGCCCCAACTCCAAATATATAAGGGGAGGCCCAGATACAGTGGCGTAACGATCAAGCCCAGAGGGGTATGGGGCCCACGGCCAGCTGGAAATGGTCGGGGCACTAGACCACCATGATAGCAGTTGGGGAAAGCCTGGTTCCCCGACCGCTATACATATTGTTAGTGCCCAATCAGTTGACTAAAAATAAAAAAAATACTTATACTCACCTGTCCTGGGCTCAGCATCCTCTCCAGGGCTCTTCTGGTCTGTGACTGAGGTCACGCTCCCCTATACGTCACTGCTGGGGCCTGTGATTGGACCTCAGCGGTCACATGAGGCGTGCTGGCGTAATGACATCATCATGCCTGATGTGACCGCTGAGGCACAATCACAGGCCCCAGCAGTTCCATCTGGGGCACGTGACCTCAGTCGCCAGGCAGAAGAGGACCAAAGAAGATGCTGAAGACAGACAGACAGAGCGAGGATGCCCGGGAGAGGTGAGACAAGGTGAGTATAAGTGTTTGTTATTTTTAATCACTTTCCCTGGACCTCTACTTAGTATACTCTGGGGTCTGAGGCGACCCCAGAGTATAATAATAATAGTACCGAAGCAGAGGGGAACTCTTGGGAGCATATTACACTGTATGAGGACTCTTGGGAGCATATAATACTGTGTAGGGGCCACTGTGGAGCATGTAATACTGTGTGGGGGCCACTGTGGAGCATATTATACTGTGTGTGGGCCACTGTGGAGTATATAATACTGTGTGGGCACCACTGCGAAGCATAAAATACTGTTTGGAGCCACTGTGGAACATATAATACTGTGTGGGGCCACTGTGAAGCATATAATACTGTGTGGGGGCCACTGTGAAGTATAAAATACTGTCTGGGGGCCACTGTGGAGCATATAGTACTGTGGGGGGCCACTGTGGAGCATGTCATACGGTGTGGGGGCCACTGTGGAGCATATAATACTGTGTGGGGGCCATTGTGGAGCATACAATACTGTCCCAGTATTGTTTACATGCCGGGCCCTGCGCTGCTCACTCATTGTATTCTTGATAACTGCAGTTGTGGGTGCTACAGCTGTGTTCCTTTCAAGTGTCTGAGATATCACTGCAGCATCTGTAACCGTCACTATCCAGAATTCGCTCTAGGGAAGAGGTAGGGGGCCCAAGACAAAAGTTTGCACCGGGGCCCACTGCCCAGATGAAGTGCAGAAAAATAATAAGCAGCCATACTCACCTTCCCTCACCTATCCTGGGATCCATCATAGCCTCCGGTGTGTATTCCCAGGAGTATTCTGACCTCCTAGGTGATGTCAATGGCCTTAGGGGACTGCTGTGGCCTGTGATTATGGCTCAGTCACGTGGCTCGTTTTGACGCCATGACACTTGCATCAAAGATGCTCCTCACATGATTGCTGAGGCCCGATCACAGTCACTCGGGAGGCCAGGAGATCTGAAGACAGCTGGGACTTGGACACCAGACCCGTCATGGAAGCCCAGGAGGGTTGAGGGAAGGTGAGTATTAGTGTTTAGTATCAGTATCCCCACTATTCCACGGCCACATACCTATAATGGTAAGTCACTAGGAGACTGAACCTGCTTGTTTCTGCTTTGCCTTATCTCCCACTGCACTTAAGAAAATGCTGAATAATTCCTTGCTATTGTCCACCGGGTTATCTGCAATAGACTGGACCAGTTTCTACTTGCTCAAATTTACTCTATGTGTTTACAGAACAAGATCTACTAAACAGTTAAACCCGGTTAGCCATATGTCCATATGTTCTACTCCGCCACAACAACACTATGCCTTACACAGTCATATAATCCCTTACATGTACACATACAGTATGTATCGGTTATCATTATAGATGGAGAACCGAACAACATTCATGTCACAAGTGTTTGTGAGGTCTGTCCTTCAGATATTATTATACTCTAGGGTCTCCCATGGGTTTATACTCCCCTTATTTCTCTTCTTCTGAGAATTCAGTCCTCTTTCTCAATATCTGGTCTTCACCCATGGACTCTTGTGGACTCTTCCAGCATCTTATCAGACATCAGCCGCCCCAAGGTCACCACTGAGATTAGGCCTCAGCAGTCACATGGATTCAACAACATCATGAAGCGTTACCCCAAGTGTCATGATATCGAGACATTGGAGAAGCCCACGGGTGAAGACCTAAAGCTGGAACAGAAGACCAGACCCCCAGGAGTGGTGAGGAAAGTGTTTATATTGCTTGTAGCTCCCCTGGCCCTCCACGGGTTCTCTCTGGGTTCCAAAGAGAACCCACAACATTATAACAATTCCTGGGTGGAAAACCCTAAAAATTCAAGTTCAGGTGAAGCTAAAATTATGATAAATTCAGAATAAACAAGTCTTGTTATGAACCGGTTTGCTAATTTCTAGATAACATGCAGACACATAATTCTGATCCTGGCCCTGTAAAGGGATCCTGCCAACTCCACTTTTGACCTCTAGACCGCTCATGTAACGTCTCTGCCTGTTTGGGTCTCTGCGGCACCCTCCGCTCACACACTACAGTGCAGAAGGCGTGTTCAGTTTGATTCCTTGCTTAAGGTTCTTGTTGCTTAGTTTTAACACTGTCCTAGTACTACTACTATGTAATTGAATTTCAGCCACACCCGTCTCCTGCACCTTGTTTCTTTCTGCTACTCAAACAGTTAATCTTAGCCTTGCCTGTGTGATTGACAGTCTGTCTACCAATCAAGTCTGGGGCAGGTCCTGGACTTCCTATATACAGGTCATCAGCCCACACAGGTCTGCTGGCCTATCTTTTAATCTTCAGTCATCAGTATTAGATCTGTGACATCCAGCACCCCAACCAATCCACTGTGTCGGAGCAAAGTGTATGGCGCCAGAAGCAGATGACTCCACAAACGGGGTGGGGTGGTAGCCACGTCACACTATTGCTGCTAAGCCCAGTTGGAAGTGTAGCATGGCCACTACGCAGTGTACAGAGCCGCCTGCTTCTGGCTCCACAGACTGAGCTCCGAATAGCTGATTGGTTGGGGTGTCAGACTCCCACTGATCTGATTGATGACCTACCCCTTTAAATACTAGCAATGCTCCTAATGCACTATTCTCTAGGGCTTTCTACTATTGGTGACTGTGAAGGCATATCTTATAGCATAACTCCAATGACTTCTCCTCCCCCTCCCCTCTCCATAGACTACACGGATATGGGTGTGAGGAGGAAAACAGCATGTTAAGTGGAGAGGAAAGCATTTTTAAGAGGTTTTCTGGAATTTTTTATGGCCTGTCCTTAGGATAGGTGATAAATATCTGATTGGTACACAACAGCTGGCCCCCACACAGATCAGCTGATCGTTAATGGGAACTGAGCTGCACAAATGGCGCCCAGCCACTATATATGGAGCTATCTGCTTCCAGCTCTGTGCACTGTATAGTGTTGTCTGTCCTTCCAAGCATGTACAGTGGGGAAAAAAAGTATTTAGTTAGCCACCAATTGTGGCTGACTATCCCACTAAAAAATATGAGAGGCCTGTACTTGACATCATAGGTCGACCTCAACTATGAGAGACAAGATGAAAAAACAAATCCAGAAAATCACATTGTCTGATTTTTTAAGAATTTATTTGCAAATTATGGTGGAAAATAAGTATTTGGTCACCTACAAACAAGCAAGATTTCTGGCTCACAGACCTGTAACTTCTTCTTTAAGAGGCTCCTCTGTCCTCCACTCATTACCTGTAGTAATGGCTCCTGTTTGACATTGTTATCAGTATAAAAGACACCTGTCCACAACCTCAAACAGTCACACTCCAAACTCCACTATGGTGAAGACCAAAGAGCTGTGGAAGGACCAGAAACAAAATTGTAGACCTGCACCAGGCTGGGAAGACTGAATCTGCAATAGGCAAGCACCTTGGTGTGAAGAAATCAACTATGGGAGCAATAATTAGAAAATGGAAGACATACAAGACCACTGATAATCTCCCTCCATCAGGGGCTCCACGCAAGATCTCACCCCGTGGGGTCAAAATGATCACAAGAACGGTGAGCAAAAATCCCAGAACCACACGGGGGGACCTAGTGACTGACCTGCAGAAAGCTGGGACTAACGTAACAAAGGCTACCGTCAGTAACACACTACGCTGCCAGGGACTCAGATCCTGCAGTGCCAGACGTGTCCCCCTGCTTAAGCCAGTACATATCCGGGCCCGTCTGAAGTTTGCTAGAGAGCATTTGGATGTTTCATAAGAGTATTGAAAGAATGTCATATGGTCAGATGAAATCAAAGTAGAACTGTTTGGTAGAAACACAATTTGTCGTGTTTGGAGGAGAGTGAATGCTGAGTTGCATCCAAAGAACACCATACCTACTGTGAAGCATGGGGGGGCAACATCATGCTTTGGGGCTGTTTCTCTGCAAAGGGACCAGGACGACTGATCCGTGTACCTGAAAGAATGAATGGGGCCATGTATCGTGAGATTTTGAGTGAAAACCTCTTTCCATCAGCAAGGGCATTTGAAGATGAAACTTGGCTGGGTCTTTCAGCATGACAATGATCCCAAGCACACCGCCAGGGCAACGAAGGAGCGGCTTCGTAAGAAGCATTTCAAGGTCCTGGAGTGGCCTAGCCAGTCTCCAGATCTCAACCCCATAGAAAACCTTTGGAGGGAGTTGAAAGTCCGTGTTACTCAGCGACAGCCCCAAAACATCACTGCTCTAGAGGAGATCTGCATGGAGGAATGGGCCAACATACCAGCAACAGTGTGTGCCAACCTTGTGAAGACTTACAGAAAACGTTTGACCTCTGTCATTGCCAACAAAGGATATAGAACAAAGTACTGAGATGAACTTTTGTTATTGACCAAATACTTATTTTCCACCATAATTTGCAAATAAATTCATAAAAAAATCAGACAATGTGATTTTCTGGATTTGTTTTCTCATTTTGTCTCTCATAGTTGAGGTCTACCTATGATGTCAATTACAGGCCGGCCTCATCTTTTTAAGTGGGAGAACTTGCACAATTGGTGGCTGACTAAATACTTTTTTTTCCCCACTATACAGTATTTATGGCCTATCCTAAGAATAGACTGCACTCAATGAGGATTTGGTGGTGGTGTCACCACTATCGGCCATCAGCTGAAGTTGGGCCTGATGGTGATAACATGACCTCATGGCTGGGTGACGGATATATCTAATGTTTAGTGTGTGTAATTCTAACATTTATCAGAAATTTATTGCATAACTTATCATGTCTGTGGCCAGAATACCCCTTTATATATGTGCAGTATTAAGGGGTCAATAACTTGTGAGGGCTGCCTTGTATAGAGAAGAATATATGAGAATTCTTCCATTAGTAGCTTATCTTCTTGTGACTTCATTACACAGCTCTGGTCATTATTCAGACAGGTCAGATTGTGTATTGAAGGTCAGTGTTGTGCACGTCACAATGTATTGATCGCAGGAGCAGTGTGGACTGGTCACAACTCACTGACTCCATTCACTCCAACTCTGACACTGAGATTTATTCCTTCGCTTAGGGTTAGTGATCACCCCTTGAACCCACCTCAGCTCCCATTCTACTATATTTGGGTCTTCAGTATGTCAATACAGTCAACTGCAATAGGAGAGAAAGGAAGTCCTGACATCCCAAAGGTGCAACAACCAGGGTAGCAGACATAGGGGCCCAAAAGCTAAGGGGGGCATCTACACTGAGGGTGCAAGTACTGATAACTATGGAATACACCTCCATTACTGTACAAGGACATCATAATGCCTGCATGTGGCATCAGTATATCTACCATCTTCTGTGATGTCACAGTGTACACAGTCATCTTTTTCAGTGCGCATTATCCCTGTACTGTGAGTATGGCGCTATTAATTTGTGGACAATGAGTGTGGCATTATTATTTTCAGGGCACTGGGTGTGACACTAATTTTTGGGGCACTGAGTGTGAAATTCTTATATTGGCGGGACCAACTTTGCCAATTTATTTTCGATCCCCTGGACCACCTGTGGATGGAATGTGAGAACAGATGTAGATGAATATATTTGCCCTGTTATTTTGGCTTCAGAGAATGAGGAACTATTATTTTGTGGGCATCAGTTCTGGCACTATTATTTTTGGGGCACTGTATGTGAAACTATCATTTTTGGGGGCACCGAGTGTGGCACTATTATTTTGTGACACCGAATGTGGATTGTTATTTTGGGAGCAGTGAATGTGGCACGATTATTTTTGGGGCACTGTGTGTGACACTATAATTTTTGGGGGGCCGTGAATGTGGCACTATTATTTTCGGGTACTAAGTGCGGCACTATTATTTTTGGACACTATGTGAGAGGCGTTATTTGGGGGCGCATTATGTTTCTGCCGTAATATGGCGCTATGATATAAGTGGGCACCAGCATGCATCAAGACACATAGATCTGGGGCCACCTGTGGACTGAATGTACAGTAGGTGAGTACATTGGCTACTATTTTAGAGTGGTATTATTTTCAGGACACTATGTAAGTAGCCGTTTATTTTAGGCACAGTTTTGGGGTAGCAGCAGGATAGCATTAAAAGGGTAGCAATAACCTGTGCCCCAAGTCCTAGGTGGCAGAACCCAAGCCTTATCTCATATGTACGTGTATATGTGTTAGTTGGGTAATCCTGGGGCTACTCGCAGTATATAGAAACATGTGATTCCTCGCTATAGAAGTAGTATATAGCATACTCATTTACTGTCCTCGCTCTGTCATTTCCCATGATTTATGGCAGCCATTGGTTACAGCGGCCCTGATAAATGAGGATATGGCTGCACCTTTACACCCTTCTCCTGGTTCAGACCCAATGCCCCTTCAATTATTTACCAGACGTTCACATAAGAAGAAATAACTTTGTTTTAGGATGTTTGGAGAGGACTGAGCTTCGCTAAACATTGTCAGGATACAGCCCTTACCAATGAAGAAATACCGCCTGGAGGAGCTAGCTCTGTACAGTAATGACCCATCATGGAGACCTCAGTCACATGGCGTAACAGAAGCTTTTATAGGATGGCCATAAGAAAGGAAACAGAACGTGGCTACATAATAATGTATGAGCTGGAATGATGACTGATCACCCTAATATGGCTGTATAATACTGCCATATAGCGCACATACAGCAGTGATCCAATAATATCACCATGTAAATCCACATAATAGTGCACTATAGTGCCCAAATAATACCATGTATAATCCTGCCATACAAAGCTCACCATGAGGTCTCCCCCCCAGCCATGCTGAGATGACGCTTACCACCACACTCCAATATTACATGTCATAGGATTTCACCAGATGTCAACAGGATAGGTCACTAAACATTTACTGCGGGAGGTGAAGGAATAAAAAAATATTTTAAAATGGTACTATATATATGTATATATGTACCCCATAAGAGTACCAGGTAAAGCTACACGTTGTTGTCTGATTTTTTTTATCACCTTCCCTCGAAAACAACTTCTAAAGGTAACCCAATTCAATATATGTAGAAATGAGCAAAGCGGTTCGTAGAGAGCCAGGTTTACTACAAATTTTAGAAAAAATGTTTGGGTTCATCGCCCATGACCAGCGTCAGACTGGCAGGGCCCGGCCACATTGTTAACAGAAAGGGGCCCAGCATCATGTGTCATGTATCATGTGTCGCCGGGCCCCTTTCCAATAGAAGCCTACCCAGGGGAAGTGAATAAAAATAAACATTTATACTCATTTCTCCCCTTGCGACCCCCAGCATCATCTTCTGGCCTGTGGCTAAAGTCACACATCCCACAGGTCACCACTGAAGCCTGTGATTGCACCTCAGCCGTCAAGTGGGGCACACTGGCATAATAACATCAACATGCCCCACATGACTGCTGAGGCCTCAGCAGTGACTTCAGAAGCAGACCTGAAGAGGAAGCTGGGGACAGCCGAAGGACGCGAGGACGCCAGGAGAGGTGAGTATAAGTGTTTGTTTTTTACTCAACTCCCCTAGGCCTCTTATTATACTCTTGGATCTGAGAAGAATTAATTCTATAATAGTAGCACCAAAACAAACTGGAAGGCCGAACCTCACAAATACTCATTGAAACGAATTTCAAGGTGTTTGCCTGAAGCAGCTTGAGGCTCTTGGGAGCATTTTATACTGTGGGGGCCACTGTGGAGCATTATACTGTGTGGGGGACATTGAGGGGCATTATATTGTGTGAGGCCACTGTGGAACATCATACTGTGGGGGGCTCTGGGGAGATTTTTAGATTGTTTGGGGCCACTGTGGAGCATATTATATACTATGTGTGGCCACTATGGGGGGGCTCAGGGGAGCATTTTATACTGTGTGGGGCCACTGTGGAGCATTATATACCATGTGGAGTATTATACTGGGGTGGCCGGGGAGCTTTATAATATATAGGGAGCACTGGGGAACATTATATATACTGTGTGGGGGCCACAGGATAGGAAACTACAAGATACATAGAGGAGTAGAGGAGGCCACAAATTTTGCCAGTATTGGGCCCAAAATTCCTGCTGGCAGCCCTGCGTGCTCTTTCTGCATCACAGCTCCCTCACTATAATTTGCACATACGTGTAGTGCTCCATGACCGTATCATTCCCTATACAGTACTGTGCATTATAGTCTACGGGGTCCATGTGTTTCTGTGTGTAACCGCTTTTTAAGCGGACAGGGTCTCCGTCTTTTGGATCCCCATGCAGACCTGAAGGACGGAAAACCGAACGCTAGTGTGAACCTAGAGTAATGCAACACTACAGTATCTAAACATCAAGAACATTCCAGATCCAGATCTTACAGCTTCGGTATAGACAGCTTCATATTCTAGGACTAGTTTCAAACTCTAGGCCCCTCACTGCTTTGAGGTGGAGATGTTCTCAGATTCTGGTAATACTCAAGTCTCCGACACCTTAGGTCAGACATCTCTGATGGTGGCCTAAAGATCTTCAAAGTTTTAGCGGTGATTGTACAGATGGGCTTGACTTCAACATGGCGAACGTTTCCAACGTATAACTTATACAAAGACTTTATCACTGCTGGGACTTTTTAACCTGCTGGATTGAAGCCTGGATAAAGGTGTTCAGACTTACCCATAGATCCTCCTGCACCCACCTGGTGGTATAAAATGGTGGCCAGACTACATGACCTTATCATCAGTGCTCAGAGGTCTGCTGGAGATATAGATAGACATGGACACATATAGTGGAGATGTCAGATGGTCTACACGTCCTGAGGCGCTCCTAATTGTGCAATCACATGGTGTCCAGGTACGGCCTTGCTTTCTATGATATCGGCATCCATGGCCTACTGTAGGGTGTGTATACTCTCTATATGCAGTTACTATACCTACACAATGGAGATCTCACTTTTCACCTTTCCTGTCAGAGACTCTCTGAGTGCGTATGAAGGAACTTGTTGCTTTCAACAATGGACAGGATAACAAATATCCCATGATATGGTGACCATGGCTGTATGGACATGGTGTACACAGCACAGTAAACATAGCTACATAATGTACTCCTCCTTTGTCTCTAGAGTAAATGACCCATATACCATTAGGAAAAATTTGTCTAAACTTTCTAATGTGACCAGAAATCTCATGTCTATGGAGGTCTTCCTACTATTTGTTGGGGGCAGAAGGATCAGTAAGGGAGGAAATAAGCATATCTGTCTGGATACAGGTGTCTCGGGATAGAGAGGACAGGGGTGTCTGAGGGGACAAGGGTGTCTTAGGGGACAGAGGTGTCTGAGGGGACAGAGGTGTTTGGTACCAGTTTCCTTCCCTCCCCAATTGACTACACACGCATGCTTAGCCACATCGAGCAAACATGTATGTGGAGCGGTCAGGAGTCCAGCCACTCCCAAATGTGCAAATTAAAACTAAAAAGTGCCCAGCTCTACCTTTACAATGATAGCTTCTTGTATGAATTGTCTCCTCCATGTTTGCTTATTGACGTCGTCTGACCCAAGTGACTTCTTCCCCCTCAGCCTTGGCTCTGTTCTTTCTCACACTTGTCTATGGGCTGTGTCTGGTTCAGGAAGAAACTTCCATTCCAATAAAGGCAGCTGAGCTGCAATACCAAATGGGGCCCTGTGAAAGATCCTCAGTGCGCCAACACCGTTTTGGCCACACCTGAGTCCTCTTTCATATAAAAACCACACTCACCACCAGTGAGTGTCGGGTTCACAAGATAAATACAAGACAAGCTTTCTAAATTTTATATATATTAACCCCTAAATGGGTCGGTATTAACATCTAACATACACAGTTCAGAACAGATATGCAGATGTATACAAGCATTAACAGTTACTAGTTACAAGATACAGTACAAATAAAATAAAAGGGATAAAGGTGAAATAATTACTTTACCACACATGTCCTTGATGTGGTTCTATAGTCCAACACTCACACATGGCATGTGTGAGTCACCAGTGGAGGCTTCTTCAGCCTTAACTCCTAGCATGTGGCATCAATAGAATAATCCCGCCTGCATGCTTTTCACAGGAATCTCAGCATTAGTCTCTCTGTAATATCTCTCAGTCTCTTGTAGGTTCATCATCGTCAGCAGCAGCATTTCAACCTGCCTGCTCATAGTAGCATCTCAGTGATAGTCTCTCTCAGTGGAAGTCTGTGATGGTCTGTCTCAACTCCATAGCATAATCTCCTCCCACTGACTCTTACCTCATCTTTTATACCCTTTATGCCACCTCCCAGAATGAGGTCACCGGCGGCAGCAGGTCTCATAGAATAATCCACTCAAGTCCAGACCCTTTGTATGTAGATGAGACCAAGTGACATGATACAATGTTTTCAGCCATATCTGGTCAACCAGTGCAGCTGGACAATGCATGTTTGTTTGATCACTCAGAGCTGTGTAGGAATACAATGGGTCCCTGCTGTGATGGATACAAAGCCCTATTGTTACAAGGTTACCCTACTGATAACATACAACTAGGCTTATAGCTGCGCACATTATCAATAAATGCAGGTAGGAAGGGAGATCCTATACCCAGAGATCAAAATACATCTCTGAGTTTTAGCCATATTTCAGCAGAATCATCACACCTCCCCCTTTAGATGGGGCTTGCAGGAAGAAGGGGCCTACACCGCTCTTCTGAAAGCACCTCCGCCTCCAGCTTCTCAGGCTCTGGCCCCAAGGCTTCCTCACCTCCCCCCGGGGTCCCAGCAAACTCGGGCCTTGTCAGACTCCGAGGGTGGTTGAGCGCCACACGCCTTCAATATGTCCAGACTAGGGTCAGCTTGGACATCCTCTCTGAACTCTTGGCTGGAGTGAGACAAAAGAGAGGTGCCTGTCACATAGCTGCCGGCCCCTTCTGTCTCTCTAGTCTGACTAGGGACACTTCTAAGGCCCAGGCTCTGAGCCACGTACACTTGGCTACCTCCTGCCTGTTCTGGGTCCGCTTTCTGAGTGCTGGCACCCTGTAGCTTTACACTCATGACCTCAGGCCCTTGGGATACCATTCCAGAGATCCCATCCCGGCGATCTCTCAGGGTCTCTCTCACACTAGCAGCTAGTTGGGAGAGTTCTAGGGGATTCTGCACCTCCCCCTTTGCTTCCAGGCCTACATTCTGTCCCTCCTTTACTTGGGTGGGTGATGGTGATACCTTGGGCAAATGACTGAGATCATGCTTCCCCAAAACATCCCCCCACAATACATTGACAGGTAATACAGTTGACATACCCCCTTCTGGGATCTCACCTCCAGTACCCCATGCCCTCTGCACTTGGGCCATGGGCACTCCTGGAATAGAACTGGACAGAAGAGACGTGTATGTCTCATATTGGCCGGACTCCTCCGGCTCCAACGGAGTGAGGCTAGTCATGGCGGTCTCAGCACCGACTCCAGGTGGTGTAGGCAACGGTTCAAGGGTCGGATCGCCCTCCACCCTTGTAGCACTCTGGCTGCGGGCTAACACCGCACTACCAGCAGTCCGTCCCTCACCTGGATCGGCCATGAGATCCCCATAGCCTACCTGACCACCTGGCACATGGTCAGCAGTTGGGTGCTCATCGGATGCACTGGGCGAAATAGTAGAAGTCGCTTCCAGTGACTCAGAAGAGCTACCCTGTACACTTTCACAACAAGCATTGGCAATTACATTGACAGTACCTTCATTAGCAATTGTTAATTCACACCGGGCCTCAATGAGATCTGCAGTAGACATGTTAACAAGCTGGGAGGGAGACGCCCCCGCAGATGTGGGTGTTTCTACAGACTTAGTCTCATTGGCTCCTAGCACCGGAGGGAACAAAGCATCAATAACATTTTTGCTGAGCTGGGTTGCAGGAAGTACAGTTGCATCTTCCATGCTCTCAGCTGAAGGCAACTCATTAGCATTTACACTTACTGCCATGGGAAGTATCTCAGAGGGGGGGTTAAGGGCCCTCTCTGCAGATATGACAGACACATGATCAGCATTACTCATAGACAGTTTATCACAGTAAATTGGGGTGCTCCCCACCCCATATTGGGACACCAGAGGTCCTAAATCAGTTCTCAACAGTACATTAGCAGGCAAATCAGTCAATAGTCCCACAGTCCGCATTCCTTTTCCTGCACCCCCTTCCAGATACACAGATGGGCCACCTGCTGTGGCTTGGGAAGCAGGGAAGTTCTCAGGGCGGTTGGGGCACTCCTCCTTGAAATGTCCTGTCTGGTTACAGGCATGGCCCCGCTGCACCTCCCCTTGGGGTTTGGGGAAGGTCACTAGGGTGCCCAGAGTTCTTGGGACAGGGGAGGGACCACCCGGGGCATAGTTTGTCTCACCCGACCTGACGACAGACGGCTGTGGTGAACTCCGGCCTGGCTTCTCCTTCCAACTTGAGAGTCTCTGCAGGGTTGTTGGAGTTTGCGCATGGGCGGTTTGTGCCCACTGGGAGAGCTCCATCCTTTTGAGCTCAAGCTGAAACTGCCACTCAGCCTGCCGCTCTGCTGCCTGTCTCTCTGCCTGTCGCTCAGCAGCCTGCCATTCTTGTTCTACAGCTTCCAGAAAACGGTTCAACACCTTCAGGTATGTGTTAAGGTCACTGGTGCCTACTTGCTGTAGGGCCATTTGCCAGTATGAAACCATTCCCCCTACAAGGCTGGGGTTACTGGTCTCTCCTGGTGAAGTAATCCTTGGGACCGGGCTGCTTGCCGCACTTCCTGGCCTAGTCCCAAAATCCAGACTCTGCTCGATTCTCTGCATGGCTGTGGCTGCCTCCATTTCAGCCATACGCTCAGGATCTCCAAAGGCCTGGTTCAGCAGTTCTGGGGCTCTGCTTCTGAGCCCACTAGCCATCCACTGGTATTTGCCAAATAAAAGATAGGATAGAATACAAAGAGTAAGGGAGGGAACAGCACTGTATCAAACTTTCACTGTATCTTAATGCTTGCTTTAATACCGAGCTTGTCTTATAGGATTACCATAATCCCCAGCATGTGAGTGATAAAGGTCACCAACACACACCGTTTATCCTAAGATCCCACTACGCTGCCACTAATGTGAAAGATCCTCAGTGCGCCAACACCGCTGTGGCCACCCCTGAGTCTTCTTTCATATAAAAACCACACTCACCGCCAGTGAATGTCGGGTTCACCAGATAAATACAAGACAAGCTTTCTAAATTTTATATATTTATTAACCCCTAAATGGGTCGGTATTAACATCTAACATATACAGTTCAGAACAGATATGCAGATATATGTAAGCATTAACAGTTACTAGTTACAAGATACAGTACATTAAAATAAAAAGGGAATAAAAGTGAAATAATTACTTTACCACACATGTCCTTGATGTGGTTCTATAGTCCAACACTCACACATGGCAGGTGTGAGTCACCAGTGGAGGCTTCTCAGCCTTAACTCCTAGCATGTGGCATCAATAGAATAATGCCGCCTGCATGCTTTTCACAGGAATCTCAGCATTAGTCTCTCTGCAATATCTCTTAGTCTCTTGTAGGTTCATCATCCTCAGCAGCAGCATTTCAACCTGCCTGCTCATAGTAGCATCTCAGTGATAGTCTCTCTCAGTGGAAGTCTGTGATGGTCTGTCTGTAAAATACCAACACACTCCTTGATTTATGACACAGAGTGCACTTGGGTGACACCAGAGAACAGCAGGAGTCCGTTGAATGGATCAAAGCAAAAACAAGGTTTAATCAAAATAAATAGTTAGGTTACAGAAAAATCTATTCCTAAAACATAGGTTAAAGTTTAAACAGAAGATTAAGAATTAGAACAAATAGAATGAGAGCTGTTGTGAAAAGGTGTTAGTGCTCTCCCCCATACTCCTAAAGCCTGCTTATAAAGGCTGAGAGAGCCTTACCCCTGTCCATCATAATTCCTCATATGGATAAGTTTTTTTGTATGATCCCTCCATGGATACTGGATCATTCCCTATATTGAACATAGCCCTAAATTTGGTTCCTATGATGTGTTGTGTGTTATACTGAGACCTTCCTTTTTCCATCTACTCAGCACAGAGCCACTTTAACTATAGTCTGTCAAGAATGACATGCCACACAAATGTTACTTCATGACCTTTTCCATTCTTAGGTTCTAACTTTAGACTATAAGATTTAACACTGTCTCAACTCCATAGCATAATCTCCTCCCACTGACTCTTACATCATCTTTTATACCCTTTATGCCACCTCCCAGAATGAGGTCACCGGCGGCAGCAGGTCTCATAGAATAATCCATTCAAGTCCAGACCCTTTGTATGTAGATGAGACCAAGTGACATGATACAATGTTTTCAGCAATATCTGGTCAACCAGTGAAGCTGGACAATGCATGTTTGTTTGATCACTCAGAGCTGTGTAGGAATACAATGGGTCCCTGCTGTGACGGATACAAAGCCCTATTGTTACAAGGTTACCCTACTGATAACATACAACTAGGCTTATAGCTGCGCACATTATGAATAAATGCAGGTAGGAAGGGAGATCCTATACCCAGAGATCAAAATACATCTCTGAGTTTTAGCCATATTTCAGCAGAATCATCACAGGCCCATGGACAAGGGTGGCACTATACCTCACCAAAAAGTAGTCTTTTTTATTTTTGGATGGAAATGAACAATTAATGATCATTTTAGCCAACCAAGAACACCCATCGTCTTGCCTAGGGTAATTGTGTTGGTGGAGGTTGCTGGTGGAAGTGCTTGAAAGGGTTGGTGGATATCAGGTGGTAGAGGCCTCTAGGTGGTGGAAGCCTCTAGGTGGTGGAGGCCTCTATGTCAGACCCGGGCATTCTATGGCCTGTGTGCCACATCCGGCCCTCTAACTATCTTTGACCGTCCCGCAGTCAATACTTTTACTCACCTGTCCAAGCTCTTGTCCAGGCCGCCCTCCGCTGCCTCCTCTAGGCAGCGCTACACTGACATCATGACGCTGAAGAATGGTGGGACGCTATGTACAGTGTCCCGGGCTTCTTCAGCGTCGGCAACAGTGCAACCTGGATGCGGCAGAGGAGGGCGTCCAGGTCTGGAGCATAGATAGGTGAGTAAAAATTATCGGCCACTACTCTGTGCGGGGGTGGGGAGATAACAGGGGGTCATATACTGTGGGAGGGCTTTAAAAAAGGGGTCATATACTGTGTGGGAGTCATAAATAGGGGGATTATATGCTGTGTGGGGGGTAAATAAGAAAGCTGTGATGTTGTTATAAGTATATTGTGTTTGTTCTTTGCTGATTACTCATTTTGCTTTGTCTGCCTAGCAACAGTGAGGTAGTAAGGGAGGAGGAGCTGAGCTAGGAGGGGAAGATGCTAGACAGAGAGCCTTGGAGGAAGCATGGAATAAAGAGTTCTGATCCATATAAGTCATTATCGCATAGTGGACTTATTCCAGTTGACCTGCATCCTCTCTACAATACTACAGAGGCATGCTCACAGGATGTTAGTTCTCTTTGGATCTACCTACCTATGTGAACAAACATTCTCAGTGATAAAGTTCAACAAATCCAGATATGGATCCTCTCTCAGTGATGTCTCTTGTGCGCTGTCCTTCACATATCCTCCTCAGATATTCAACCTGACTTCAATGCACTTGTTCATGCCCTAAACAGGCTAGATTTCTCTCATTGAACATTTTTGTATAAAGTTAAAGGGATGCTGGTCTTTGAAAAACTTGCTATTTTATGTCAGGATGTGTTGCAAGTTTTTTAAATACTGCAAAAGTTTACAATTTTCTAAACTGAACAATCACAACTTCATTAAAGTTCATCACAAGTTCATCATCTCATCATTAAATAATGATGTCAGTAGGTCCTCCACATTTGCATTGAATCATTGTAAAGTTTCATTTACTGTTTTTTATGAAGGGATAGTATATATACAGTATACAGTATATAGGTATTGGGTAGAACGGAGTTAAGTATATTAGTCTGGCCCTCTAAAACCATTCCAATCTCTCATGTGACTCCATGGGATTGCCCACCCCTGCTCTAGTTGGTGGAAGACTCTAGGTGGTGGAAGACTCTAGGTCAGGGGTCGGCAACCCCCAGCACGTGTGCCAAAAGTGGCACGCAAGCTATATTTGCCTGGCACATCAGATTGTGCTGGGAGGAAGAGAACAAACTCCAGCATGGGAAAATTCTACTGACAATGGCCAGATGGGGAACAAGCAAGCCAACGATGAGTGACCTGAAGAGAACATCCTCAAGCTAGTGCTGCGTCAGGTCAGGGAAGGAGCAAACCAATTCGTAAATCATCTGCCCCTGACCTGACGCAGGATGGTAAATCTTCAATTTGTCAGATCGCTTGCTAGGAGTTCTCTGCATTGCCGGACTCAATGGAGTTAACCCTTGCTGGATTTTACTTGCTTCCTCCCTGCCCAGTCTGTATACAGCTACAGCAGGTGATTTTATTTAATTTTTTTTTTTTTTTATTGGTATGGGTATTCTGTAAAGTATGGAGGGACCTGCGACAGTCCTTGGAAAGAAGGTGATTTTAACTTCTGGCTACACCAGCCTTGTGTAAAGCCTACACCATCTTCTTTCCTTACATAGGACTGCTGCAGCCTGAACCTCTTCATTTTTCCACAGGACTGCTGCATTCCCTTCATTCCATACACATGTAAGGGATAAAGATGGTGTAGAAGTCCTATGTAGGAGATGGAGGGGTGCGGTGCATCATAGGAATGCATGTCATTTTACCACACAAAAAAGCGCAGCATAGCGCACTTTTTAAAAAAAAATAAAACAATAACGCATACTTTTAATAGCATCCAGTGAACATATGAACGCAGCATTAGGCCGGCTTCATGGGGCTGTAATACTGATGTAGTGACACCCATTATATAACTTCCATTTAGGGAGCCTTCCAATTATTGCACGGCACACTGAACACCTCATCTTTGATTTTATTTTTTAATTTGGCACGCTGTACAAAAAAGGTTGCCTACCCCTGCTCTAGGTGGTGGAGGCCTCTAGGTGGTGGAGGTCCTTGGGAAGTTGCTTTTTTTTGGCCTCCATATAATCCCGAATCACTTTCAGTTAGATATCTTTGTCTAATAGAGATAATCACTTCTTTATGGCAGGCACTAAAAATACTACTTCATGTTTACTTATCTGGAACTTCCTCTTTCTCCTCAGAATGGCGGTGTCATGAGATCCGCCAACTTGACCTCCATCGTATAAACAGTTCCAGTATGTGAACTTCAGCTGAAAGCAATTTATAAAGCTTCATAGTCGCCTCTAAGGACATGGTAAATGCATTCAGAAACTCAGGGACCCTTCCCATGGCTGAGAACAGTTGGAGATGTCCCATTCCCATATTTAGAAACACAATGCAAACAGATCAGTCCCAGGAGCGGTCTATTGTCACATGCAAAGCAACATGAGAGATAAAAACAATGGATTAAAGCCAAAAAACTGGCCCTGTTACCCACAGAAAGTGTATAAAGTGAAAATGTATTGTTAATGTCCCCACCAAAATCTTCCCTCATACTCGTTCTCAGAATTGTTCCCACCATCGTAACCAAATTAGAGCACAACTCATATTACACACAATAATGGTATGGCCCATACTGTGCATCAGTATTTGGTTAGTTTGAGCACTAGGGCCACCTGGTTACACCCCTGAAGATCACTGTTGTCCATGGTTACCAGTATTATGTGGTTCTTTATAGATGTAAAACTTGAACAATAAAGATATGAGACAAGAAACAGAACGTGGATTTTGGAGAAAACTTTTAATATGGGTGGATGGAAGGAAAACAAAGCTTTAGGCAATCCTGTATCACAGATGACCAGTCTGAAGCCATATTTGGCTAGGATGTATGGTTGAAGATGAGCAATTCTGAACTAACTAATTCATATGGTTGCTAGGAAGAAGAAAATGCACTAAATAAACCCATATGATGGCATTCCTACTGCCTTGGTCCTACATGAGTCCTTAGACCTACTGATCTTTCTGGATATGTTGCTTTCTGAAATAACCCAGAAGTTACTTTTATGTGTAGCTAAACTTCCATCTCATAACAAATGATACAGCGAACAAAAAGTCCCATAAATATGAAGTGTAAACATACAATATGTTGTACTTGTCAACTAAAACTGCATTTTACCTACAAACCGTACAACGTGTAATGTCCATATTGTCCTTGGTGGTTTAGAGTTCTACAAATATTACTTATGTTTCGTGTCACACACTTCATTACATTCCCATAGCTCAATGGAAAATCTTCAAATATTTCACACGTGGTGAAAGAAAACTTCAGTAATCTCCACTTATCGTGAGACTGATTGTCAGAGACCTTCGCAAAATCTCTGAGACTCTGACCAGAGTCATATGGTGTAAGCAACAAACAGCTTACCGTCATCTGGAGGATATGGTCTTCTTCTTCAATAAACGTACTGAACTTGGAGGAGAAGGCACGTGAAGGCTCCATTGTACAAACCACCTCTCTGACGCTAAGACATTTGTGAATTTAACATAATGGTGTACATCGAAGAAAGAAGGCTCCATGGTACAATCAAAAAGGGATACATTTTGGTGCTGGCTTTTGCCACTCAGTATAGATGGGCCTGGTCTTTATTTTTTCCACGTTCTCCATTATATCACCCTTAGACCAATAAGCCGACCCCTTGGTTGAGAACAAAATTGTGAATGTGGCCTATCTTCCACAGATTTTCACCATTCAGTAGCCATGTGGATTGAACCAACCAAGACTGGAGACCCTCTCTTCAAGACCATCTGCATGGTTTGCCTCTACAGTATGTATGACCTTGATTTTGAAATAGATTTTATACGACAATAAACACAAGTCTGCTATTGATCTTGTGCTCTGTTGGTAAGTCCTTATGGGAAATGGTGACCCATATAATGTTCTTTTCCTTTCAAAATGCACCCTGTGCAGGTTCTGAACTTGGTGACCCTGGCAAAATGGTGCTCATAGTAGAGTGTTTGATAGATAATGGATGTTTTTCAGTTTCGTCCAATATATCTGGTCCCTTCTTTCTCCGGCCTGTGCATGTCTGGACCAAGATCTTGACTTCTTGCTTGACATTGCTGTTGAGCAGGCCATATATGATTGGGTTAATGCAGGTGGAAATCATGGCAAGCAGGTGACACAATGAGAAGATAAGATTATGATAGCAAACAGAAATCAGCTGGTGGTTCCACTCCACAATTATGTTAAAAAGCTGAAGGGGTAGGTAGCATACGGCAAATGCCCCAATCATTGATGCCAACATAAGGTTCACTCTTCTCATATGTTGGTAGCTTCTTCCAAAGAGACCTTCTCTACGATGAAGGTGAATGGATATCCGAAGGTAGCAACAGAATATAAAACAGAGAGGTATAACATATTGCAGTAGTAACAGAGTCACGGTGTAAGCCATCCTCTGTTGGCTGGATGTCCAGTACTCAGCACATACCTTAAGGAAGTCTAATTCCTTTGAAATATTTTTGTGTGGTGAATCCTTTAGATCTACAGCGTAGACCAATGGCAAAGCTAGAAGAGAGGCCAGTCCCCAGATGAGTAGAACGGCTGTGTAGGCTTGAGGGACATTGGGCTTCCAACCTGTTGGGTGTAGAATAAGTTGGTGCCTCTCTAAGGCAATTATTACTAAGATCATGACGGAGACAGTGACTGATGCACAGCCAATGAAATTGGTAATCTTACACAAGCACTGACCAAACACCCAGTAATCCATAATGGTGTAGACCACTGTGAAGGGCAAGCAAAAAATCCCAACCAGTATATCTGAGAAGGCCAGGTTGGTAATAAGAATGTGTGTGACGTTCCCCTTCTCCTTCCTCCGGCAGATGACATATATCAGAGAGCTGTTTCCAAGCAAGCAGAAAAATATCAACAGACTGTACGAAGTCCCAAGGAATGGAGTTATGTCTGCCGAGTGTCTGCAGTGATTCATGATTGAATTGTGATATAGCAGAGCCGTAGAGGACGTGTCGAAAAATCCTGTGTGGTTCATCTTGTCTGGAGGACTGTTTGAAAATAGAAGAAAATGTTTTAGTATCATGATAATAAAGCCACGTCTGATATTCATCTATTGATACACTATAGTGAGCAGGGGCAAGTCCCCCATGATATTCTTCCCTGATACCCCCACAATAGGGTCCCCCCACCTTCACAGTATTGCTCCCTGCCCACCCCTCCTTCTGGAAAATACTGAGTACACCCCTAGTTTCTGGATTCATCACACCAATGGGACCTGACACATTTACTATACAGCAATCCATCAGGTGTCTGACATGAAACATACATCAAAAATAAAAAATTCAGTCTGACATTTTGGCTATTTTCTGTGATAGCTTGTATTTGAGAAATTTGACATAGTTAAGGATAGATAAACACCAAAATGTATCCTCCACCATTACCTTATCCATTTTAAAGCGATCTACCTGGGTAACGTTGTTGTACCCTGCAGCATTGACGTCCATGCCTACAGTCCAAAATCCATAGAAAGCCCATGCCTAAAGTCCAAAAATTTGAAGGAATTTTGGAGAAAATAAAGGCCTTCCCGTCATCGGAAACAAGGCGGAGCAGCAGTGTAGATGTGTCCCACCTTTGTGATGACCTTCACCCACTTGGCTCCTCAAACAGAAATGCGAGAAGAGGCTTCCAAGAGGGTATAAAGAAACTTGAGATGACTATTAAAGGAAATCGGCTGATACTTGTCAAATTTAGGAAGAATATATGCAGGGTTGGACTGAGAACCAGAGGATCCTCCGGGGGGCCCTGGCTTGACGTATAATTAGGGGCCCCAAAGATCAGCTAAACATAACCCCATTAGGAGGTGATTTAGGTTTTTTTCTTATCGGATTACAAATATTGTAGATTATTAGATCTTGGACTGTAGACATGGATGGCAATGCCACAGGGTGCAACACTCATGTATGTAATATTCAGTGTAGTAACTTGAGACCTGAAAAAAATTTATTGCACACCATAAGAATATTCTTGAAGGAAATATACTGGTGAATACATCAAGATGGTACAAGACTTTTCTCAGTGAGGTAGATTTGTAGCTCTCGTAAAGAGATGGGCTGACCAAAACCTTCAGCTTGAATCTTGGACATGTATGTGAAGTGGAATACTATAATGTTTATTAGCTTTATTCCCCCAACCAAATAAATATCTCATGGTACAAGGTATTTTGAATGGTGTCCCTACGCACTTGTGTTGACTTTGCCATGACCAGATGTCTATCCAGTCCTAGTAGTATCAGATCCATATCCGTGTGTACTTTCCTACAGTCTGGCCATGTGTGATCGGAATCAGTGTTTGGATGTGTGTGTCTGCCAGGGTTTCCTTCCAGTGATCCCTCGGCTATCAGCCATTGAGTAATACATCTAAATTGATTGTTGACACTGTAATCTGCTGTATTAATTGTGTTGTCCTGTTATCATCATGTCCTACATGTTCCCAGGCGTTCAGTACAAGCTCATAGATTACACCGCACCAGTCACATGTGAAAACACAATGCTCTATGTCAACTGGGTGACTCATCCCATCATCCAATGTACTAGACTATTAGCAGACGCATCTTCTTTTGGAACATTCAGAACTAGGGATAAATATTGTGAGGCCCACACAAAACTAAGGAATAATACAATCATACATCATCTAAAAGAAGAGAATCTCTCAGGGGCCCAGAGAAGATTTTACTTAGCATAACTAAACACAGCCTTATAGTTCTGCAATACACAACTCATGTAATACTGTCATAAAGACCCTACATGATACTGACATACACAACCCATGTAATGCTGTCGTAAAGAGCCCACATAATACTGACACACACAACCTATGTAATACTGTCGTAAAGAGCCCACATAATACTGACATACACAACCCATATAATACTGTCGTAAAGACCTCACATAATACTGACATACACAACCCATATAATACTGTCGTAAAGAGCCCACATAATACTGACATACGCAACCCATATAATACTGTCGTAAAGACCTCACATAATACTGACATACACAACCTATGTAATACTGTTGTAAAGAGCACACATGATACTAACACACACAAACCATGTAATACTGTCGTGAAGAGCGCTCATAATACTGACATAAACAAGTCATGTAAAACTGTCGTAAAGAGCCCACATAATACTAACACACACAAACCACATAATACTGTCATGCAGAGCACACATAATACTGACATACATAACCCATGCAATAGTGCTGCACACAGCCCACAAGATAGTGCTGTACATAGACTTAAATGTGCACAGTCTAAGGACTTGTATATAGCCTGATGTAGCTTTGAGAAGGTAGCTGAGGGCAGTCATTAGAAAGGTCTATGCACAATGTGAGCAGCCATATTTGAACATTCCCATATACTATGACATTCCCGTTACTCCCTGGTATCATCCTAGGTGTGATGGAGTCCTATGATTTCTGTGTTCTTCCTGGTATAATCCTGGGTGTGATGGAGTGCTATGATTTCTGTATACTCCCTGGTGTCCTCCTAGGCGTGATGGAGCCCTATGATTCTGTGTGCCCCCTGGTATAATCCTGGGTGTGATGGAGTCCTATGATTTCTGTGTACTCCCTGGTGTCCTCCTAGGAGTGATGGAGCCCTATGATTTCCATGTAATCCCTTGTATCATTCTAGGTGTGATGGAGCCCTATGATTTCTGTGTACTCCCTGATATCATCCTAGGTGTGATGGAGTCCTATGATTTCTGTGTACTCCCAGGTAACATCTTAGGTGTGATGGAGCCCTATGATCCCTGTGCCCTCCTTGGTATCATCCTAGGTGTGATGGAGTCCTATGATTTCTGTGTACTCCCTGGTGTCCTCCTAGGTGTGATGGAGCCCTATGATTTCTGTGAACCCCCTGGTATTATCCTAGGTGTGATGGAGCCCTATGATTTCTGTGTACTCCCTTGGTATCATCCTAGGTGTGATGGAGTCCTATGATTTCTGTGTACTCCCTGATATCATCCTAGCTGTGATGGAGTCCTATGATTTCTGTGTACCCCCTGGTATAATCCTGGGTGTGATGGAGTCCTATGATTTCTGTGTAATCCCTTGTATCATTCTAGGTGTGATGGAGCCCTATGATTTCTGTGTACTCCCTGATATCATCCTAGGTGTGATGGAGCCCTATGATTTCCGTGTACCCCCTGGTATTATCCTAGGAGTGATGGAGCCCTATGATTTCCATGTAATCCCTTGTATCATTCTAGGTGTGATGGAGCCCTATGATTTCTGTGTACTCCCTGATATCATCCTAGGTGTGATGGAGCCCTATGATTTCTGTGTACCCCCTGGTATTATCCTAGGAGTGATGGAGCCCTATGATTTCCATGTAATCCCTTGTATCATTCTAGGTGTGATGGAGCCCTATGATTTCTGTGTACTCCCTGATATCATCCTAGGTGTGATGGAGCCCTATGATTTCTGTGTACTCCCTTGGTATCATCCTAGGTGTGATGGAGTCCTATGATTTCTGTGTACTCCCTGATATCATCCTAGGTGTGATGGAGTGCTATGATTTCTGTGTACTCCCTTGGTATCATCCTAGGTGTGATGGAGCCCTATGATTTCTGTGTACCCCCTGGTATAATCCTGGGTGTGATGGAGTCCTATGATTTCTGTGTACTCCCTGGTGTCCTCCTAGGAGTGATGGAGCCCTATGATTTCCGTGTAATCCCTTGTATCATTCTATGTGTGATGGAGCCCTATGATTTCTGTGTACTCCCTTGGTATCATCCTAGGTGTGATGGAGCCCTATGATTTCTGTGTACTCCCTGATATCATCCTAGGTGTGATGGAGCCCTATGATTTCTGTGTACCCCCTGGTATTATCCTAGGTGTGATGGAGCCCTATGGTTTCTGTGTACTCCCTAGTATCATCCTAGGTGTGATGGAGCCCTATGATTTCCATGTAATCCCTTGTATCATTCTAGGTGTGATGGAGCCCTATGATTTCTGTGTACTCCCTGATATCATCCTAGGTGTGATGGAGCTCTATGATTTCTGTGTACTCCCTTGGTATCATCCTAGGTGTGATGGAGCCCTATGATTTCTGTGTACCCCCTGGTATAATCCTGGGTGTGATGGAGTCCTATGATTTCTGTGTAATCCCTTGTATCATTCTAGGTGTGATGGAGCCCTATGATTTCTGTGTACTCCCTGATATCATCCTAGGTGTGATGGAGCCCTATGATTTCTGTGTACTCCTTGGTATCATCCTAGGTGTGATGGAGTCCTATGATTTCTGTGTACTCCCTGATATCATCCTAGGTGTGATGGAGTGCTATGATTTCTGTGTACTCCCTTGGTATCATCCTAGGTGTGATGGAGCCCTATGATTTCTGTGTACCCCCTGGTATAATCCTGGGTGTGATGGAGTCCTATGATTTCTGTGTAATCCCTTGTATCATTCTAGGTGTGATGGAGCCCTATGATTTCTGTGTACTCCCTGATATCATCCTAGGTGTGATGGAGCCCTATGATTTCTGTGTACCCCCTGGTATTATCCTAGGAGTGATGGAGCCCTATGATTTCCATGTAATCCCTTGTATCATTCTAGGTGGATGGACTATGATTTCTGTGTACTCCTGATATCATCCTAGGTGTGATGGAGCTATGATTTCTGTGTACTCCCTTGGTATCATCCTAGGTGTGATGGAGTACTATGATTTCTGTGTACTCCCTGATATCATCCTAGGTGTGATGGAGTGCTATGATTTCTGTGTTCTCCTTGGTATCATCCTAGGTGTGTTGGAGCCCTATGATTTCTGTGTACCCCCTGGTATAATCCTGGGTGTGATGGAGTCCTATGATTTCTGTGCACTCCCTGGTGTTCTCCTAGGAGTGATGGAGCCCTATGATTTCCGTGTAATCCCTTGTATCATTCTAGGTGTGATGGAGCCTAGATTTTGTTACCTATATCTCCTAGGGTGATGGATCCTATGATTTTGTGTACCCTTGGTATCATCCTAGGTGTGTTGGATCCTATGATTTCTTGTATCTGATACACCTAGGTGTGAGATCCTATGATTTTGTTACCCTTGGTATTACCTAGGTGTGATGGAGCCCTATGATTTCTGTGTACTCCCTGATATCATCCTAGGTGTGATGGAGCCCTATGATTTCTGTTCCCCTGGTATTATCCTAGGTGTGAGGAGCCCTATGGTTTCTGTTACTCCCTGGTACATCCTAGGTGTGATGGAGCCTATGATTTTGTTTACTCCCAGGTAACATATTAGGTATGATGGAGTAGATCCCTGTGCCCTCCTTGGTATCATCATAGGTGTGATGGAGCCCTATGATTTCTGTGTACTACCTGGTATCATCCTAGGTGTTATGGAGCCCTATATTTCTGTGTACCCCCTAGTATTATCCTAGGTGTGATGGAGCCCTATGATTTCTGTGTACTCCCTGGTGTCCTCCTAGGAGTGATGGAGCCCTATGATTTTCGTGTAATCCCTTGTATCATTCTAGGTGTGATGGACCCTATGATTTTGTTACTCCTGATATCATCCTAGGTGTGATGGAGCCCTTGATTTCTGTGTACCCCCTGGTATTATCCTAGGAGTGATGGAGCCCTATGATTTCCATGTAATCCCTTGTATCATTCTAGGTGTGATGGAGCCTATGATTTCTGTGTACTCCCTGATATCATCCTAGGTGTGATGGAGCATGATTTCTGTGTACCCCTTCATCCTAGGTGTGATGGAGTCCTATGATTTCTGTGTACTCCCTGATATCATCCTAGGTGTGATGGAGTGCTATGATTTCTGTGTACTCCCTTGGTATCATCCTAGGTGTGATGGAGCCCTATGATTTCTGTGTACCTCCTGGTATAATCCTGGGTGTGATGGAGTCCTATGATTTCTGTGTAATCCCTTGTATCATTCTAGGTGTGATGGAGCCCTATGATTTCTGTGTACTCCCTGATATCATCCTAGGTGTGATGGAGCCCTATGATTTCTGTGTACCCCCTGGTATTATCCTAGGAGTGATGGAGCCCTATGATTTCCATGTAATCCCTTGTATCATTCTAGGTGTGATGGAGCCCTATGATTTCTGTGTACTCCCTGATATCATCCTAGGTGTGATGGAGCCCTATGATTTCTGTGTACTCCTTGGTATCATCCTAGGTGTGATGGAGTACTATGATTTCTGTGTACTCCCTGATATCATCCTAGGTGTGATGGAGTGCTATGATTTCTGTGTTCTCCTTGGTATCATCCTAGGTGTGTTGGAGCCCTATGATTTCTGTGTACCCCCTGGTATAATCCTGGGTGTGATGGAGTCCTATGATTTCTGTGCACTCCTGGTGTTCTCCTAGGAGTGATGGAGCCTATGATTTCCGTGTAATCCCTTGTATCATTCTAGGTGTGAGGAGCCCTATGATTTCTGTGTACTCCCTGATATCATCCTAGGTGTGATGGAGTCCTATGATTTCTGTGTACTCCCTTGGTATCATCCTAGGTGTGATGGAGTCCTATGATTTCTGTGTACTCCCTGATATCATCCTAGGTGTGATGGAGTCCTATGATTTCTGTGTACTCCTTGGTATTATCCTAGGTGTGATGGAGCCCTATGATTTCTGTGTACTCCCTGATATCATCCTAGGTGTGATGGAGCCCTATGATTTCTGTGTACCCCCTGGTATTATCCTAGGTGTGATGGAGCCCTATGGTTTCTGTGTACTCCCTGGTATCATCCTAGGTGTGATGGAGCCCTATGATTTCTGTTTACTCCCAGGTAACATATTAGGTATGATGGAGCCCTATGATCCCTGTCCCTCCTTGGTATCATCATAGGTGTGATGGAGCCCTATGATTTCTGTGTACTCCCTGGTATCATCCTAGGTGTTATGGAGCCCTATGATTTCTGTGTACCCCCTAGTATTATCCTAGGTGTGATGGAGCCCTATGATTTCTGTGTACTCCCTGGTGTCCTCCTAGGAGTGATGGAGCCCTATGATTTCCGTGTAATCCCTTGTATCATTCTAGGTGTGATGGAGCCCTATGATTTCTGTGTACTCCTGATATCATCCTAGGTGTGATGGAGCCCTATGATTTCTGTGTACTCCTTGGTATCATCCTAGGTGTGATGGAGCCCTATGATTTCTGTGTACCCCTTGGTATCATCTAGGTGTTGGGTCCTATTCTTTTCCCTTTATCTCCTTTTCCTTTTTCTTGTACCCCTGTTCTTTTTCCTTTTCTTTCTCCCTTTCCTCCTGGTTGGGCCTGTTTCCTTTCCCTTTTCTTCTTTTTGCTTTTCTGTCTTTATCATCCTTTTGCCTTATTTCTTTACTCCTTTCATCCGTGTTGGAGCCCTTGTTTCTGTACCCTGGTATTATCCTGGTGTTGGGCCCTTTTTCTTTCTCCTGGATCATCCTGGTGTTGGGCCCTTTTCCTTTCCCTTTTTTCTGGTTTGGGCCTTTTTCTGTGTCTCCTGTATCATCCTGGTGTGTGGGCTCTTTTTCTTTCTCTTGTTCTCCTGTTTCCCTATTTCTTTTTTTCCTTTTGATCCTTATTTCTGTGTATCCCTTGTATCATTCTGGTGTGTGGGCTTTTTCTTTCCCCTTATCATCCTAGGTGTGTGGAGCCCTATGATTTCTGTGTACTCCTTGGTATCATCCTAGGTGTGATGGAGTCCTATGATTTCTGTGTACTCCCTGTATCTCCTAGGTGTGATGGTTATTTCTGTGTACTCCTTGTATCATCCTAGTGTGTGGAGCCCTATGATTTCTGTGTACCCCTTATAATCCTGGTGTGTGGTCCTTGTTTCTGTGTAATCCCTTGTATCATTCTGGTGTGATGGAGCCCTTGATTTCTGTTACTCCTGATATCATCCTAGGTGTGATGGAGCCCTTGATTTCTGTGTACCTGGTATTATCCTAGGAGTGATGGAGCCCTATGATTTCCATGTAATCCCTTTATCATTCTGGTGTATGGAGCCCTATGATTTCTGTTACTCCTGATATCATCCTAGGTGTGATGGAGCCCTTGATTTCTGTTACTCCTTGGTATCATCCTAGGTGTGATGGAGTACTTATTTCTTGTACTCCTGATATCATCCTGGTGTGATGGAGTGCTATATTTCTGTGTTCTCCTTGTATCATCCTAGGTGTGTTGGAGCCCTATGATTTCTGTGTACCCCTGGTATAATCCTGGGTGTGATGGAGTCCTTGATTTCTGTGCACTCCTGGTGTTCTCCTGGAGTGATGGAGCCCTATGATTTCCGTGTAATCCCTTGTATCATTCTAGGTGTGATGGAGCCCTATGATTTCTGTGTACTCCTGATATCATCCTGGTGTGATGGGTCCTATGTTTCTGTTACTCCTTGGTATCATCCTAGGTGTGATGGAGTCCTATGATTTCTGTGTACTCCCTGATATCATCCTAGGTGTGATGGAGTCCTATGATTTCTGTGTACTCCCTTGGTATTATCCTAGGTGTGATGGAGCCCTATGATTTCTGTGTACTCCCTGATATCATCCTAGGTGTGATGGAGCCCTATGTTTCTGTGTACCCCTGGTATTATCCTAGGTGTATGGAGCCCTATGGTTTCTGTGTACTCCCTGGTATCATCCTGGTGTGATGGACCCTATGATTTCTGTTTACTCCCAGGTAACATATTAGGTATGATGGAGCCCTATGATCCCTGTGCCCTCCTTGGTATCATCATAGGTGTGATGGAGCCCTATGATTTCTGTGTACTACCTGGTATCATCCTAGGTGTTATGGAGCCCTATGATTTCTGTGTACCCCTAGTATTATCCTAGGTGTGATGGAGCCCTATGATTTCTGTGTACTCCCTGGTGTCCTCCTGGAGTGATGGAGCCCTATGATTTTCTGTAATCCCTTGTATCATTCTGGTGTGATGGAGCCCTATGTTTCTGTGTACTCCCTGATATCATCCTAGGTGTGATGGAGCCCTATGATTTCTGTGTACCCCTGGTATTATCCTAGGAGTGATGGAGCCCTATGTTTCCATGTAATCCCTTGTATCATTCTGGTGTGATGGAGCCCTATGATTTCTGTGTACTCCCTGATATCATCCTGGTGTGATGGAGCCCTATGTTTCTGTTACTCCTTGGTATCATCCTGGTGTGATGGAGTCCTATGATTTCTGTGTACTCCCTGATATCATCCTAGGTGTGATGGAGTGCTTGTTTCTTTACTCCTTGGTATCATCCTGGTGTATGGAGCCCTATGATTTCTGTGTACCTCCTGGTATAATCCTGGTGTGATGGAGTCCTATATTTCTGTGTAATCCCTTGTATCATTCTAGGTGTGATGGAGCCCTATGATTTCTGTGTACTCCCTATATCATCCTAGGTGTGATGGAGCCCTATGATTTCTGTGTACCCCTGTATTATCCTGGAGTGATGGAGCCCTTGATTTCCATGTAATCCTTGTATCATTCTAGGTGTGATGGAGCCCTATGATTTCTGTTACTCCCTGATATCATCCTGGTGTGATGGAGCCCTTGATTTCTTGTACTCCTTGTATCATCCTGGTGTGATGGGTACTATGATTTCTTTACTCCTGATATCATCCTGTGTGATGGGTGCTTTTTCTTTTCTCCTTGTATCATCCTGGTGTTTGGAGCCCTTGATTTCTGTGTACCCCTGGTATAATCCTGGTGTGATGGAGTCCTATGATTTCTGTGCACTCCTGGTGTTCTCCTAGGAGTGATGGAGCCCTATGATTTCTTTCCCTTGTATCATTCTGTGTGATGGAGCCCTATGATTTCTGTTACTCCTGATATCATCCTAGGTGTGATGGTCCTATGATTTCTGTGTACTCTTGTATCATCCTGGTGTGTGTCCTATGATTTCTGTTACTCCCTGATATCATCCTGTGTTGAGTCCTTGATTTCTGTGTACTCCTTGGTATTATCCTGGTGTGATGGAGCCCTTTTTCTTGTACTCCCTATATCATCCTAGGTGTGATGGACCTATTTCTTTCCCTGTATTTCCGTGTATGGAGCCTATGGTTTCTTGTCTTTATCCTTGTTGGAGCCCTTATTTCTTTTACTCGTCTGTATGATGGAGCCTTTCCCTTCTTTGGTATCTCGTGTGTAGCCCTATGATTTCTGTTCTCGTATCTCCGTTTGGAGCCCTATGATTTCTGTGTACCCCCTAGTATTATCCTAGGTGTGATGGAGCCCTATGATTTCTGTGTACTCCCTGGTGTCCTCCTAGGAGTGATGGAGCCCTATGATTTCCGTGTAATCCCTTGTATCATTCTAGGTGTGATGGAGCCCTATGATTTCTGTGTACTCCCTGATATCATCCTAGGTGTGATGGAGCCCTATGATTTCTGTGTACTCCCTTGGTATCATCCTAGGTGTGATGGAGCCCTATGATTTCTGTGTACTCCCTTGGTATCATCCTAGGTGTGATGGAGTCCTATGATTTCTGTGTACTCCCTTGGTATCATCCTAGGTGTGATGGAGTCCTATTATTTCTGTGTACTCCCTGATATCATCCTAGGTGTGATGGAGCCCTATGATTTCTGTGTACTCCCTTGGTATCATCCTAGGTGTGATGGAGCCCTATGATTTCTGTGTACTTCCTGGTATCATTCTAGGTGTTATGGAGTCCTATGATTTCTGTGTACTCCCTGGTACCATCCTAGGTGTGATGGAGCCCTATGATTTCTGTGTACTCCTTGGTATCATCCTAGGTGTGATGGAGCCCTATGATTTCTGTGTACTCCCTAGTATCATTCTATGTGTTATGGAGCCCTATGATTTCTGTGTACTCCCTGGTATCATCCTAGGTGTGATGGAGCCCTATGATTTCTGTGTACTCCCTTGGTATCATCCTAGGTGTGATGGAGCCCTATGATTTCTGTGTACTCCCTGGTATCATTCTATGTGTTATGGAGTCCTATGATTTCTGTGTACTCCATGGTATCATCCTAGGTGTGATGGAGCCCTATGATCCCTGTGCCCTCCTTGGTATCATCCTAGGTGTGATGGAGCCCTATGATCCCTGTGCCCTCCTTGGTATCATCCTAGGTGTGATGGAGCCCTATGATTTCCGTGTGCTCCCTGGTATCATCCTATATGTGATGGAGCCCTATGATTTCCGTGTAACCCCTTGTAGCATCCTTGGTGTAATGGTGCCCTATGACGCTTCATGTTTTTAATACCCTTGCAGATACATGTCTATGTTGTTCTCTATTTTTATATCATATGATTAGGAATGGAGAAGATTTTAAGGATTTGTCATGGAGCTGTGACTGTGCATCCAGACATGATGTGAAGAAGCCCCAACATTACCTCCCAGAGCAGGTTGTCCTATTGCCCAGTCATTCAGGTCAGTCATATATGTGGAAAAGTCCTTTATGTCAATGACCTTGTGGAATAGAAGATCTATACAGACATGTCAGACTTGGTTCTTCTCACCCTATGTTATCTGTCACACCACATTTTACTGTAGATGCCTGTTACCACTAGTGGCTACCAGATAGACAATGGCGGCAAAGTATCCAGAATTACAGTAATGTCATAAATAGCATTTATATGGGAAAACTAAGGCAGATGGATAGATAAGACTTAGATAGATAAGACACAGATTAGATAGATAGATAGATAGATAGATAGATAGATAAGAAATAGACTAGATAAATAGAGAAGCCATAGATTAGATAGATAGATAGATAGATAGATAGATAGATAGATAGATAGATAGATAGATATGAGATAGATAGATAGATAGATATGAGAGAGAGAGATAGATAGATAGATAGATAGATAGATAGATAGATCTACATAGTTACATAGTAGACTTTTTATTTCTTGTCATACAGAATAAGGAGTTTACTTTATTTCTTGATATCCTGGACTGCTGCTATTTTTTTCTTTCTGATGAGGATTTATAGTCGAGGTCCTATATAATGGGCACCCACTTTTGCGTATTTCTGTGGTGCTCAGGAATTATTTTAGATATATATATATATGTAGATAAATAGATAAATAGAGAGACAGACAGATCTTCCTTATATAAAACTATAATCTAGGCAGCTCTCCAATAACATTCAAGAAAACAAGAAGACTTTATTAGAGGTGAGAATCTCTGGTTCAGGGGACTCGACTCATTTTAAGCACATGAAGGATTCTAGTCACCGGGAGGAAGCATTGAACATGGAATAAGGTCCCATTTTTTCTACTTAATAGCTCCATTTTTAGATAACAATCAAAACAAGGCAGCGCTCCAAAGCCTTTTTATTGATTATTACTGGAGGGATCAACTGCCGGACACTATGGATTTGCACCCACATTTGAACTTTTACATAGTGCTGCTCTAAATACTATGTATTTTTGATTGCATTTTTAGATACAAAGATAGAAAGATAGATAGATAGATAGATAGATAGATAGATAGATAGATATGGAATAGATAGAGAGATAGATATGAGATAGATAGATAGATAGATAGATAGATAGAAAAATAGATAGAAAGATGGATAGAAAGATAGATGATAGATACATAAATAGATAGATAGTGATGAGTACTTTTTACTTGTCTGATACTTCCCCATTGTAAATCACTAAATAATGGGGCAGATTCTTTAAAACTGGTATCTTCTGGTGCATATCGGAAGGATCGTGCACCAGAAACTCAGACCTCCTCCACTAAACAGCTGGGATAGCTTTCAGGAGTTACTTAAGACAGAAAACTGGTGTAGGTAATCCTGAATATGTCAGGACACCAAGGATGCACCCGACACAAGCGTCCTTGCCCAAACCCCACCTGCACCACACCTACCAGCTTAGAAAGTGGCAGAAATCAGGCACACACAAATAATAGCGCTTGTCACTGGCAGATTTTGCTATATGGATGTACCCCAATATGTTAGTTAAGATGATCTTATTACTAGATAGATAGATAGATAGATAGATAGATGATAGATAGATAGATAGATCCATAGATAGATAGATAGATAGATAGAGAGATAGATGATAGCTAGATAGAATAGATAGATGATACATAGATAGATAGATAGATAGATAGATAGATAGATAGATAGAATAGATAGATAGATAGATAGATAGATAGATGATACATAGATAGATAGATAGATGATACATAGATAGATAGAGATAGATAGATAATAGATAGATGAGAGATAGATAGATGATACATAGCTAGATAGATAGATGAGATAGATAAATAGATATGAGATAGATGATACATAGATAGATAGATATGAGATAGATAGATAGAGATAATAGATAATAGATAGATAGATATGAGATAGATAGATAGATAGAGATAATAGATAATAGATAGATAGATAGATAGATGAGAGATAGAGAGATAGATAGATAGATGATACATAGATAGATAGATAGATGAGAGATAGATAGATAGATAGATAGATAGATAGATGAGAGATAGATAGATAGATAGATAGATGAGAGATAGATAGATAAATAGATAGATAGATAGATAGATAGATAGATATGAGATAGATAGATAGATAGATAGATAGATAGATAGATAGATATTAACAGATTATGTTGTGATCCATCAATGACCTGCTGGTGAGAAGTGAGGAGTTAGTTACACATGCCCCATAGTCCTATCTACATCATTCTGTACTTGTGGCATCTCCAGGTGTTTCGGAGACTTTCTGGCGGTGCGCCTGCGCCCCCTCCGTACACCTGACAGGTACAAGTCCCACAGAGCTAGTCCTTACCTTACAGCAGAGACTCCGACACTCAGTGTAAATGTGGAGAGTGCTGGGCGAGAGTGCTGACTCCCGGCTTGTGTGTTTGTTTATAGAGTAGATGTGGGCGTAGATCTGGGGCCACCTACCACCCTCATCCTCCGTTCCGCAGTCCCACAGCTCTCTCTGTTGGTGGAGAGCCGCAGGCTATATCCTATACATGCTGTATACAAGCATTCCTAGTTGAATAACTAGATGTTGTGCACGTGGGTGACAGGCAGTAACTTTCCCGGATTTCCGAGCAGGTGCATCCATAATATTGATCCACAGGATGAAGGTATAGAATATTTTATACAAAGTGCAAGGCAAACAACAGCACAGAGCAGCAGCATGTTAACCCTCTATGTCCCTGGCAGACAATTGGGTTGCGCTTTCCTCCGATGTCCTTCCCTCCATGTACAGGCATACCTGTATGACACGATTCACACTGGATATTGCAGGAAATTTCCTTGAGGTTGTAAGAAAGGGGTTGAAGGGTTGAGAAATTTAAAAAAGTTACTGGGGTCAGAATATGGCAGCTCAAATAAAAGTTTCTATTTTTAAAAGCTTTGGATTTTTGTTAAGGTGCTAAATTGGAACAAAAACTATGTAAATTTGGTTTTGAGATAATCGTACCGACCCACGGAAGCCAGAAAAGACGACCCACGTGAAAATGGTGCAAATGCAGTTTTTCCTTAATTTCACCCCATTCTGAATTTTTAGAAAAGCTTCCCAGCAGACTGTACTGTTGCATAAATTTGATGCCACCCCCTCCCCTGTGTGAGTCTAGCACTATCCCACCCACTTTGGCGCATTCTCAGGCTGACATCGCTCACAGCCCCAGCAAACGTCCCAAAACTGACCCCAACTCACTCAGCCTACACCTCCTCTGCAGCTAAGACTACCCCGCTCAGTACTATAAAGTGGCGAGGATTCCACAGTCAGCTTCCATCTGCTCCTCAGTATGTTCCACAGGATCCCACAATGTGGCACCTGATGGGACCATCTATGGACCTCCCATAAAACACTAGGTGACCCAGGATGCCGCATGTCCACAGGCTTAGGGACTACGGAACTGCAAACACCGGACCAATGGTGTTTGTTACAGCAGGAGAAAGGAGTCTGTACTGGAAGTAGAAGCAGCAGGACCTAAATGTACAAGTGAGGAGGAACAGCATGGGAAACACAATTGGGTTGATACATAGTTAATGGGGTGACCTTAAAAAGGTCACAGTTAGAAGATTTTAGAACAGGATGAAGCAACATTACATTAGGTTGCTGCAGCCCAGTGTAATGAATCCCTGACTGGGCTCCAGGTATGTGCTGTGTCTTCTGTGCGTGTGTACATGTGATGTGTGTGTGTATGTGTTTGGGTCGGTGTATGTGTAGTAATACAGATTCCCTATGGTATCCAAAACTTGAACCAGAGTTTCATATATATTTGCATTGCTATGGTGTCAGTATTTACTGCAGTTTTGCATTATATTTATCAGGATGATCACCATTATATTTCCTAAGATTCTTGCTATACAGTGGGGAAAAAAAGTATTTAGTCAGCCACCAATTGTGCAAGTTCTCCCACTTAAAAAGATGAGGCCGGCCTGTAATTGACATCATAGGTAGACCTCAACTATGAGAGACAAAATGAGAAAACATATCTAGAAAATCACATTGTCTAATTTTTTAAGAATTTATTTGCAAATTATGGTGGAAAATAAGTATTTGGTCACCTACAAACAAGCAAGATTTCTGGCTCTCACATACCTGTAACTTCTTCTTTAAGAGGCTCCTCTGTCCTCCACTCATTACCTGTAGTAATGGCTCCTGTTTGACATTGTTATCAGTATAAAAGACACCTGTCCACAACCTCAAACAGTCACACTCCAAACTCCACTATGGTGAAGACCAAAGAGCTGTGGAAGGACACCAGAAACAAAATGGTAGACCTGCACCAGGCTGGGAAGACTGAATCTGCAATAGGCAAGCAGCTTGGTGTGAAGAAATCAACTGTGGGAGCAATAATTAGAAAATGGAAGACATACAAGACCACTGATAATCTCCCTCCATCAGGGGCTCCACGCAAGATCTCACCCCGTGGGGTCAAAATGATCACAAGAACGGTGAGCAAAAATCTGAGAACCACACGGGGGGTGTGAAAGATCCTCTGTGCGCCAACACCGCTGTGGCCCCTTCCGGGTCCGCTTTCTGAGTGCGGGCATCCCGTAGCTTTACACTCATGACCTCAGGCCCTTGGGAAACCATTCCAGAGATCCCATCTCGGCAATCTCTGCTCTCCTGGCTACCCTTGGCCTGCTCTCTCAGGGTCTTCCCCACACTAGCAGCTAGTTGGGAGAGTTATAGGGGGTTCTGCATCTCCCCCTTTGCTTCCAAACCTACATCCTGTTCCTCCTGTACTTGGGTGGGTGATGGTGATACCTTGGGCAAATGACTGAGATCAGGCTTCCCCAAACCATCCCCCCACAATACATTGACAGGTAATACAGTTGACATACCCCCTTTTGGGATCTCACCTCCAGTACCCCATGCCCTCTGCACTTGGGCCGTGGGCACTCCTGGAATAGAACTGGACAGAAGAGACGTGTATGTCTCATACCGGCCGGACTCCTCCGGCTTAAAGGGAGTGGGGCTAGTCATGGCGGTCTCAGCACCGACTCCAGGTGGTGTAGGCAACGGTTCAAGGGTCGGATCGCCCTCCACCCTTGTAGCACTCTGGCTGCGGGCTAACACCGCACTACCAGCAGTCCGTCCCTCACCTGGATCGGCCATGAGATCCCCATAGCCTACCCAACCACCTGGCACATGGTCAGCAGTTGGGTGCTCATCAGATACACTGGGCGAAATAGTAGAAGTCGCTTCCAGTGACTCAGAAGAGCTACCCTGTACACTTTCACAACAAGCATTGGCAATTACATTGACAGTACCTTCATTAGCAATTGTTAATTCACACCGGGCCTCAATGAGATCTGCAGTAGACATGTTAACAAGCTGGGAAGGAGACGCCCCCGCAGATGTGGGTGTGTCTACCGACCGGATCTCATTGGCTCCTAGCACCGGAGGGAACAAAGCATCAATAACATTTGTGCTGAGCTGGGTTGCAGGAAGTTCAGTTGCATCTTCCCTGCTCTCAGCTGAAGGCAACTCCTTGGGGTTTGGGAAAGGTCACCCGGGCGCCCATAGTTCTTGGGACAGGGGAGGGACCACCCGGGGCATAATTTGTCTCACCCGACCTGACGACAGACGGCTGTGGTGAACTCCGGCCTGGCTTCTCCTTCCAACTTGAGGGTCTCTGCAGGGTTGTTGGAGTTTGCGCATGGGCGGTTTGTGCCCGCTGGGAGAGCTCCATCTTTTTGAGCTGAAGCTGAAACTGCCGCTCAGCCTGCCGCTCTGCTGCCCCATGATCTGCCTGCTGTTTTGCTGCCTCACGTTCTCGTTCTACAATTTCCTGAAAACGGCACATCACCTGCAGGTATATGTTAGGGTCACTGGTGCCTATTTGCTGCAGGGCCATTTGCCAGTATGAAGCCATTCCCCCGACAACGCTGGGGCTACTGGTCCCTCCTGGTAAAGTAATCCTTGGGACCGGGCTGCTTGCCGCACTTCCTGGCCTAGTCCCAAAATCCGGACTCTGCTCGATTCTCTGCATGGCTGTGGCTGCCTCCATTTCAGCCATACGCTCAGGATCTCCAAAAGCCTGGTTCAGCAGTTCTGGGGCTCTGCTTCTGAGCCCACTAGCCATCCAGTGGTATTTGCCAAATAAAAGATAGGATAGAATACAAAGAGTAAGGGAGGGGAACAGCACTGTATCAAACTTTCACTGTATCTTAATGCTTGCTTTAATACCGAGCTTGTCTCATAGGATTACTACAATCCCCAGCATGTGAGTGATAAAGGTCACCAAAACACGCCGTTTATCCTAAAATCCCACTGCTGCCACCAATGTGAAAGATCCTCTGTGCGCCAACACCTGAGTCTTCTTTCATATAAAAACCACACTCACCACCAGTGAATGTCGGGTTCACCAGATAAATACAAGACAAGCTTTCTAAATTTTATATATTTATTAACCCCTAAATGGGTCGGTATTAACATCTAACATATACAGTTCAGAACAGATATGTAGATATATGCAAGCATTAACAGTTACTAGTTACAATATACAGTACATTAAAATAAAAAGGGAATAAAAGTGAAATAATTACTTTACCACACATATCCTGGATGTGGCTCTATAGTCCAACACTCACACATAGCATGTGGAGATCACCAGTGGAGGCTTTTTAGCATGTGACATCAACAACAGTAATCCAGCCTGCATGCTCTTTACACAGTCTCTCAGCATTAGTCCAGTAGTCTCATCACAAAAATCTCCTCATGGTCTGTCTGTAACAACTCTGTAGTCTGTGATGGTCTCAGCCCAAAACTCCATAGCATAATCTCCTCCCACTGACTCTTACCTCATCTTTTATACCCTTTATGCCACCTCCCAGAATGAGGTCACCGGCGGCAGCAGGTCTCATAGAATAATCCACTCAAGTCCAGACCCTTTGTATGTAGATGAGACCAAGTGACATGATACAATGTTTTCAGCCATATCTGGTCAACCAGTGCAGCTGGACAATGCATGTTTGTTTGATCACTCAGAGCTGTGTAGGAATACAATGGGTCCCTGCTGTGATGGATACAAAGCCCTATTGTTCCAGCCCGGCCACTACTGCCAATATACCTATGAGTAGGCTGTGCACATTATGAATGAGTGCAAGCAAGAAGGGAGACCCTATACCCAGAGATCAAAATACATCTGAGTTATAGCCACACTTAAGCAGAATCATCTCAGGGGGACCTAGTGACTGACCTGGAGAAAGCTGGGACTAACGTAACAAAGGCTACCGTCAGTAACACACTACACCGCCAGGGACTCAGATCCTGCAGTGCCAGACGTGTCCCCCTGCTTAAGCCAGTACATATCCGGGCCCGTCTGAAGTTTGCTAGAGAGCATTTGGATGTTCCAGAAGAGTATTGGGAGAATGTCATATGGTCAGATGAAACCAAAGTAGAACTGTTTGGTAGGAACACAACTCGTCGTGTTTGGAGGAGAGTGAATGCTGAGTTGCATCCAAAGAACACCATACCTACTGTGAAACATGGGGGGGGGGCAACATCATGCTTTGGGGCTGTTTCTCTGCAAAGGGACCAGGACGACTGATCCGTGTACATGAAAGAATGAATGGGGCCATGTATTGTGAGATTTTAAGTGCTAACCTCCGTCCATCAGCAAGGGCATTGAAGATGAAACGTGGCTGGGTCATTCAGCATGACAATGATCCCAAACACACTGCCAGGACAACGAAGGAGTGGCTTCGTAAGAAGCATTTCAAGGTCCTGGAGTGGCCTAGCCAGTCTCCAGATCTCAACCCCATAGAAAACCTTTGGAGGGAGTTGAAAGTCCGTGTTGACCAGCGACAGCCCCAAAACATCCCTGCTCTAGAGGAGATCTGCATGCAGGAATGGGCCAACATACCAGCAACAGTGTGTGCCAACCTTGTGAAGACTTACAGAAAACGTTTGACCTCTGTCATTGCCAACAAAGGATATAGAACAAAGTATTGAGATTAACTTTTGTTATTGACCAAATACTTATTTTCCACCATAATTTGCAAATAAATTCTTTAAAAATCAGACAATGTGATTTTCTGGATTTGTTTTCTCATTTTGTCTCTCATAGTCGAGGTCTACCTATGATGTCAATTACAGGACGGCCTCATCTTTTTAAGTGGGAGAACTTGCACAATTGGTGGCTGACTAAATACTTTTTTTTCCCCACTGTATATGTAAATGATGAAGCCAGATAAAAACTGTCATTTTAAAATGAATTGAAAACTCTTAGTCTAGATTCACATCTGCTCCGTCTCTCCATCGTTTGGGTCGACTGTTTTAGAGGTTACACACAGACATCGGCGGACCCCATTGACTAGAATGGCATCCACCATTTCAAAACTGAAAGAGGAGCTTTCACATCCACTGGCACCTGCAGTATTATATACCGCTAGAAAGCTTTCCCAATGTGCACCCGGGTGCTGGAGATATTGGTGCTGGTAGTTTCGGCACAGATATGTCACCATTGTGAGAAGGGAGGTCCTTGCTGATCAGCGTCATTGCTGGGCGGTAAGGAAAGCCCCCATGACAATACTCTTACATAGCATTGTACTGTCAGAGGGTGCCAGAGGACGTGAAAGGTCTTCTTGAAATTGGCTGAGAGAAAATTTCTCCATGCAGGACTTCTGTATCCGCCGATTTTCAGTGGTTTCTGGAGACTCCAGCGCAAATGTGAACTTAGTCTTAGTTATACATGGCTGCAACATATGGGGGACTACAGGACCTGATTCTGCTCTGGTTGGACAGGCTGGCCATCTTCTAACCCATCATATCCTTTCCTCAAATGTCTCATCTATATACCCACTCACATAATTCACTGATATATGTATATATACTGTATATGTCCCATATAGGCTCCTTTACACAGTATAATGTCCCATATAGGTTCCTTCACACAGTATAATGTCCCATAGCAGACCCTCCACACAGTATAATGTCCCATATAGACTCCGTCACACAGTATAATGTCCCATAGCAGACCCTCCACACAGTATAATGTGCCACAGTGGCCCCTCCACACAGTATAAAGTGATATAGCGGCCACTCCACACAGTATAATGTCCAATAGCGGCCCCTCCACCTAGTATAAAGTCATATAACAGACCCTTCACACAGTATAATTTCCCAGAGCGGACCCTCCACACAGTATAATGCCCTACAGTGGCACCTCCACACACTATAAGGTCCCACTGCGGCCCCTCCACACAGTATAATGTCCCATGGCAGCCCCTTCACACAGTATAATGTGCCACAGTGGCTCCCCCACACAGTATAAAGTCATATAGCGGCCACTCCACACAGTATAAAGTCCCATAGCGGCTCCTCCACACAGTATAATGTCCCATAGTGGCCCCTCCACACAGTATAATGTCCCATAGTGGCCCCTCCACACAGTATAAAGTCATATAGCAGACCCTCCACACAGTATAATGTCCCATAGCGGCCCCTTCACACAATATAATGTTCCCTATGGTGATTGGTGCAAATATTACAAAAATTTTGGGTTCAGGAGAACCCGAAAATTTTTGGGGATCATGACTCATGAACTATCATTATACTCTGGACCCAGACTGGACTTAAGAACCTAGAGTATAATGTTCAGAGGCCCAGAGGAAGTAAAAAAAAAACTGTCTTACTTACCTCTCCTGTGCTCCAGTGCTATTTCCTGCTGTCTTCAGTGACATCACAAACGTGGGTTAAGTCAGCATAATTGCGCGTCAATTATGCCAGCTGGACCCACGTGCCGTCTGTGATATCATTGAAAAGAGCTGAAGACAGCAGGAATTTGTGTTGGAGCACAGGAGAATTAAGTAAGACCATTTTATTTTTTTCACCTCCCCCGGGGCATCTGAACATTATACTTTGGGGTCAGAAAAGACCCCAGAGTATAATAATAGTAGTTTGTTGGAGTAAAACTGGCAGGCAAACCTCGCGAGATGGATCTTGTGAGATCACCCAACAAATACCAAGTACCGCTTTACCTTCTGCCCACAGATTGAATACATGGCCATTTTCACCTCCCCGTGCCACACCGCCGAGTAGGTGATTTTACCCCCAAGACTCTGCACTAACTGACTGCTACTGCCACTGCCTCCATGAACCCCTGCACCACTGCTTTCCGGGCAGGTAGGCTGCTGCGAAGCGGGTTGTCTACCCCAAGCACTTTTAGCTCCCGACCTCCCATTGCTGCCACCCTGCTGACTCCCCCGCTGCCTCATGCACAAGCTGCAACTCTCTTCTCCTGATGACGATGAGGCCCCTTTGTCACCCAGCTCCCAATTATGATCGGCTACATTGTCATCCACTACTGTCTACAGGTCACTGATGTCTTCCTCAACACCAGCTCCCACGCCAATCTCCTCATCACTACTTACCCACCTACCGGAGGAAGCGGCGGATGTCTCATGCTGACTGTCCTCTAGTACCTCCTCCTCACTGTACAGTGGATCTGAGCCCACAGCATAGAGTAGTTCTCTAGCTGAAGGAACAGAAAAGGACAGAGGCAGGTTGAGGACAGGTGAGGGCACAGGGCCTGCTGCCGGGCCATGCCAACTAAGGGTTGTGTCTGACGAACCCACCGACTCTTGGCTGGGGGTGTCTGATGTGACTTGGGATGAATTGGATGATCAAGTCAACCAGTCTACAACCGTTGGGTTGCTGGTGAAGACACGACCACTACTTGACACTGGGAGATCAGGCCTCTGTAACTGACCCCTGCTGCCACGCCCCATTACTCTGCTGCGACCTGTGCCTGCGCCAGAAACATTTAGGCCTGTGGCCCTCCCCTGTGCAGGGCCTCTCGCTTCTCTGTCTGACATACTGTTCAATGAAAAAACTTAATTGTAAAGGGCAAAAAGGCCTGTTATTTTCTACTTTGAAGAGAACGGCAAATATGCCCCTTATTTCTTCACCCACTAATGAACACCAATAAAAAAAAAAGCATGATAAAGGCAGAGATTTGTGGCTCAGAATTATTTAATTATTGACAATACTATTTATAAATGGCCAGCAACTTTATACTGGTAAAAAAAACACATTGTACTTAATGTTAGTAGTAAACATTGATCAATATTTTTGTATTTATTTATAAAAAAAATACGAAATTTGATGGAAATTTGGAAAAAAAAATCGCAATTTTCAAAATGTGAAATGGTCTGTTTTTCAAACAGATAGTCATATCCCACAAATACATTAATAAATATTATCATATCTCTGCTTTATAACGGCATGATCTTTTAATCGTCCTTTAATGTATTTTGGACATTATAAAGCTGACAAGCGTAGGAGCGATTTTCCAAATTTACAAGAAAATTTCCCAAACTAATTTTTTAGGGACCACTTCAATTCTGAAGGGGATTATAAAGACTTATATATTAGAAACCCCCACGAATCACCCCATTTTCAAAACTGCACCCCTGAAATAATTCAAAACAGCATTTGGGAAGTTTGTTATCCCTTTAAGCATTTCACGGAAATTAAAATAATATGGAGATGAAATTTAGACATTTCATTTTTTTTCAATAATACATTCATTTAACCCTAAAATTAACACATTCACAAAGGGTTAAAGAGGAAATACAGCTCACAATTTGTTATGCAATTTCTCCCGAGCACAGAAATACCTCACATGTGGGTGTAAGCTGATGTTTAGGCACATGGCAGTGCACGGAAGGTAAGGAGCGACACTGGGCGTTAGAAAAGCAGATTTTGCTGGAATAGTTTTCAGGTGCCATGTCTCATTTGCAGAGCCCCTAAAGTACCAATACAAAGGAAACCCCCATAAAAGTGATCCCATTTTGTAAACTATACCCCTCACAGAATTTATCAAGGGGTATAGTGAGCATTTTGACCCAACAACCTTTTCACAGATTTTATTAACATTGAGATGTGTAAATGAAAAATTACTAAAATGTCACTTTATCCACAAAGTTTTCATTTTCACAAGGGGTTAAAGGAGAAAAAGCATCACACAGTTACACAATTTCTCCTGAACACGGCAATACCCCATATTTGGTCATAATCTGCTGTATGAATACATGGGGGGGGGGGGGGCTCAGGATGGAAGTAGCGCTATTTAGCTCTTGGAGGGCAGATTTTGCTGGAATAGTTTTCAGGTGCCATGTCTCATTTGCAGAGCCCCTAAAGTACCAGTACAATAGAAACCCCCCAAAAGTGACCCCATTTTGGAAACTACACCCCTCACAGAACATATCAAGGGATATAGTGAGCAGTTTGACCCTACAGCTGTTTCACAGATTTTATTAACATTGGGACGTGAAAATGAAAAATTACTTTTTCTCTAATAAACCGTCAATATAGTGCCAATTGTTTTATTTTCACAAGAGGACAAAGAAGAAAAAACACCTCACAGTTTGTTATACAATTTCTTCTGAACACAGAAATGCCCCATATGTGATTATAATCTGCTGTATGGGAACATGGTGGGGCTCGGAATGGAAACAGCGCTATTTGGCTTTTGGAGGGCAGATTTTGCTGGAATAGTTTTCAGTTGCCGTGTCATATTTGCAGAGCCCCTAAAGTACCAATACCATGGAAACCCCTCATAAGTGATCCCATTTTAGAAACTACAGCCCACAAGGAATTTATCAAGGGGTATTATCATTTTGAGCCCAGGAGTGCTTCCTGCCAATAATGTACAAAGTGAAAATTTAAATTTTTAAAGAAATATGCTATTTCGGTGCCCATTATCTTGCGCCCAGTTTGTCTCATCAGAGACATAAACTCCTAAAACTATTAAGTGGGATATCCCGGGTAGAAAGAAGTTGTATATGTGGGTATAAACTGCTGCTTGGGCACAGAGCAGGGCTCAGAAGGGAAGGAGCACTGCGCTTTTTAGCTTTTGGAGTACAGATTTAGAGGGATTTTCTGGACGCCATGTTGTTTTTGCAGAGCCCTGGAGGTGCCACTAAATTGGAATTCCCCAAGAAATAACCCCATTTTGTAGGTGCATTTTTACAGTCTCTACAAATGTGACATTGTGTCCAAAAACCAACAATCTAAATCTGCACTTCAAAACACTCCTTGATATCTGCGCCCTCTTGTGTGTCCAAACTGCAGTTTATGCCCACATGTATGACACTGGTGTACCCAGGATAACAAACTTAATGCCATATGTGGGTATAAACTGCTGTTTGGGCACAGCCGGGCACAGAAGGGAAGGAGCGCTATTTTGGTTTTTGGAGCACAGTTTGCTTTTTGGACATCATGCCACTTTTGCAGAGCCCCTGATTTGGCAGTAAAGTGGAATCTGCAGACATCTGATCCCATTTTGGAAACTACACCCTTCAAGGGATTTATCAAGTGGGGTAGCGAGCATTTTTAACCCTTGAGCGTTGCATTAATTTTAATTTCCAGAAATGAATGCGCAGCTGATAATGGAAAGCGAAAATTGCAATTTTTCTATAGATACGCTATTTCAGTGCCCGATATGTTGTACCCAACTTGTGTCACCAGAGACACACACTCCAAAACCTGTTAAGCAGGTATCCCAGGCACATCAGCTTTTGGAGCGTTCATCTCTGATATAAGCCAGGCACAACATATTACGCACTGAAATGACCTGGAAAAATTGTCATTTTCACCTTTCACCATCAGCTGCGTATTAATTTCTGGAAAATTAATTAATACAACACTTGGGGGTTAAACATGCTCACTGTACCCCTGGATAAATTCCTTCAGGGGTGTAGTTTACAAAATGGGGTCACATGTCAGGGGATTCCATTTTAGTTGCATTTCAGGGCTCTGCAAAAGTGTCATGGCGTCCAAAAACCAAACCGTCTAAGTCTGTGCTCCAAAAACCAAAATAGCGCTCCTTCCCTTCTGTGCCCAAACAGCAGTTTATACCCACATATGGCTTTAAGTACATTATCCTGGGTACACCAGTGTCATACATGGGGACATAAACTGCAGTTTCGGCATACAGTAGGGCGCAGAAGGGAAGGAGAGCTATGTGGCTTTTGAAGTATATATTTAGATGTTTGGTATCTGGACGCCATGACATATTTGCAGAGCCTCTAAAGTACCAGTAAAGTGGAATCCCCTAGGGAATGACCCCATTTTGAAAACTGCACCCCTCATAGAATTTATCAGGGGGTGTAGTGAGCATTAGTATCCCAGACGTGAATACACAGCGGATGGTGAAGAGTGAATAGGTAAGCTGTGCGGAGTACATTGGGTACACTAAATTCCCTACTATATCCCCAGTAGCTCCTATGATTGGGGGGTCACTCTGGGGGTCACTTCTGGTTTATTATCCCTTGTAAGGTCTAAATCTGAGTTTGTCCCCTGATATAGGCTCGCACAGCTTATACATTCCCTTCCTGCCGCAGCCAGTTTTGTTCTAATGATTTGGCGATTTTGGGGGTTTTTGTCTTCACATTGCACATGCTATATCTTTTTTATTTTCCTGGTGATGTAGCCATATGAGGGCTTGTTGTTTGCAGGGTGAGATGCATTTTGTAATGACCAAATTTTTGGGTGCCTATATCTTATAGCAGTGATGGCGAACCTTTTAGAGACCGAGTGCCCAGACTACAACCCAAAACCCACTAACTTACCGCAAAGTGCCAACACGGCAATTTAACCTTAAATTAATCAGGATCTGTTTTATAGTGACCGTGCAATGTTATTACAGCCTGTAATAATATCACATGTCTGCTATAAAACACATACTGTGTGATATAAATAGTGAAGGGCCCCCACATAGTACAATTTGATCTGAAGTGGCCCCCAGATAGTACTGTATGCTCCAGAATGGCCCCCACATAGTAGTATATGCTTCACAGTGGGGCACCACACAGTAGTATATGCTTTACAGTGGGGCCCCACACAGAAGTTTATGCTTCACAGTGGGCCCCCACACAGTAGCTTATGCTTCACAGTGGGCCCCCACACAGTAGTATATGCTTCACAGTGGGGCCCCACACAGTAGTATATGCTTCATAGTGGGGCCCCACACAGTAGTATATGCTTCACAGTGGGGCCCCACATAGTAGTATATGCTTTACAGTGGGGCCCCACACAGTAGTATATGCTTTACAGTGGGGCCCCATACAGTAGTATATGCTTTACAGTGGGGCCCCACACAGTAGTTTATGCTTCACAGTGGGCCCCCACACAGTAGTATATGCTTCACAGTGGGGCCCCACACAGTAGTATATGCTTTACAGTGGGGCCCCACACAGTAGTATAAGCTTCACAGTGGGGCCCCACACAGTAGTATATGCTTCACAGTGGGGCCCCACACAGTAGTATATGCTTCACAGTGGGGCCCCACACAGTAGCATATGCTTCACAGTGGGGCCTCACACAGTAGTATAAGCTTCACAGTGGGGCCCCACACAGTAGTATAAGCTTCACAGTGGGGCCCCACACAGTAGTATAAGCTTCACAGTGGGGCCCCACACAGTAGCATATGCTTCACAGTGGGGCCCCACACAGTAGTATATGCTTCACAGTGGGGCCCCACACAGTAGTATAAGCTTCACAGTGGGGCCCCACACAGTAGTATATGCTTCACAGTGGAGCCCCACACAGTAGTATATGCTTCACAGTGGAGCCCCACACAGTAGCTTATGCTTTACAGTGGCCCCCACACAGTAGTATATGCTTCACAGTGGGCCCCACACAGTAGTATATGCTTCACAGTGGGCCCCCACACAGTAGTATATGCTTTACAGTGGGGCCCCACACAGTAGTATATGCTTTACAGTGGGGCCCCACACAGTAGTATATGCTTTACAGTGGTGCCCCACACAGTAGTTTATGCTTCACAGTGGGCCCCCACACAGTAGCTTATGCTTCACAGTGGGCCCCCACACAGTAGTATATGCTTCATAGTGGGCCCCCACACAGTAGTATATGCTTTACAGTGGGGCCCCACACAGTAGTATATGCTTTACAGTGGGGCCCCACACAGTAGTATATGCTTTACAGTGGGGCCCCACACAGTAGTTTATGCTTCACAGTGGGCCCCCACACAGTAGCTTATGCTTCACAGTGGGCCCCCACACAGTAGTATATGCTTCACAGTGGGGCCCCACACAGTAGTATATGCTTCACAGTGGGGCCCCACACAGTAGTATATGCTTCACGGTGGGGCCCCACACAGTAGCACATGCTTCACAGTGGAGCCCCACACAGTAGCATATGCTTCACAGTGGGGCCCCACACAGTAGTATATGCTTCACAGTGGGCCCCCACACAGTAGTATAAGCTTCACAGTGGGGCCCCACACAGTAGTATAAGCTTCACAGTGGGGCCCCACACAGTAGTATAAGCTTCACAGTGGGGCCCCACACAGTAGCATATGCTTCACAGTGGGGCCCCACACAGTAGTATATGCTTCACAGTGGGGCCCCACACAGTAGTATATGCTTTACAGTGGGGCCCCACACAGTAGTATAAGCTTCACAGTGGAGCCCCACACAGTAGTATAAGCTTCACAGTGGGGCCCCACACAGTAGCTTATGCTTCACAGTGGGGCCCCACACAGTAGTATATGCTTCACAGTGGAGCCCCACACAGTAGTATATGCTTTACAGTGGAGCCCCACACAGTAGTATATGCTTTACAGTGGCCCCCACACAGTAGCTTATGCTTCACAGTGGGGCTCCACACAGTAATATATGCTTCATAGTGGGGCCCCACACAGTAGTATATGCTTTACAGTGGCCCCCACACAGTAGCTTATGCTTCACAGTGGGGCCCCACACAGTAGTATATGCTTCATAGTGGGGCCCCACACAGTAGGATATGCTTCACAGTAGGCCCCTACACAATAGTTTATATTACTTACCTAGTCCCATGAAGAGCTGCAGTCCCACAAAGAACATCCTCCTCCTCCCGCTCGCGTGTGCGCTGATGACTGACGTCATCACACCTGCGTTGGGGCAGAGGTTACACTCTGCAGTCAGTGTAGGCCGCAGTCCGGACCGCGGCCTACACTGACAGCTCAGCCGATAGACGCGATCGCTCACTAATAGGGAATCCTGTACCGGATTCCCCGTTAGTGAGCGATCATATGCTCCAGAATGGCCCCCACATAGTAGTATATGCTTCACAGTGGGGCACCACACAGTAGTATATGCTTTACAGTGGGGCCCCACACAGTAGTATATACTTTACAGTGGGGCCCCACACAGTAGATATGCTTTACAGTGAGTTAGTGAGCGATCATGGCGACGGCACGCGTGCCAACTCAGAGGGCTCTGCGTGCCCTCTCTGGCACGCGTGCCATAGGTTCACCATCACGGTCTTATAGAATAAATTTTATTAACTCTTTCTTGGTGGATTAAAAAAAATACATCAATTCTGGTATTGCTTTTTACCCTTTAATTTTTTTTTCTCTGCAGCATACAGTGTAAGTAACATGCGACCTTTATTCTGCGGGTCGGTATAATTACGGTGATACGTAATTTATATTTTTTTTATGCGTTACTAGTTTTGCAGAACAAAAACCCATTTGAGGAAAGAAATTAATTATTTTTGCATCACCATCTTCTGAGATGTGTAGCAATTTTTTTTTTCAGTTGACGGAGTTGATTGAGGGCTTATTTTTTGCAGGACGATCTGTCCTTTTTATTGGTACTGTTTTGGGGTACATATGACTTTTTGATCATTTTTATAGCATTTTTTTAAGGCGAGGTGGCGAAAAATCATAATTTCCTTGCTTTATTAATTTATTTATCTATTTATTTTCTTCATACATATTTTTTTCGAACTTTTTTTTACTTTTTTATATGTCCCACTAGGACACCTGAACCTGTGATACACTTATCGCTGATCCAGCACTATAGACTGCAATACACGTGTAGTCTATGTAGACGCATAGACTAACTTCCAGAGGTCACGGCAGGATCAACCAGGTACTGGGTGCTCCAGGCAGCCTGGGGTCACTGGCCAGACCCTGAGCTGCAGAAAATACATATGGGCACCCCCTGATCTCGCGGCGGGTGGTGCTGGGGGGACACATTTGGCTTGGTGGAATCCCTTGCATGCCGCGGTCATGTTTTAGTGCGGCATCCAAGGGGTTAAAACCCCCGCTCGAAGCTCAGTTTCGATCGGGGCTTAAGGAGCAAGGTGTTAGCTGTCAGATACAGCTAACACCCGCTCCCGATGCCGCCTGCGACATTTACTTTCGTTTTCAAACACTTAAGATGCCGTGGTCGCTATTGACCACGGCATCTTAAGAGTTAAACAGCGGGGTTCGATGTTATTGTCAGATACAGCTGGGCTCCCGCGGTGATCGCACGGGTTCTGCTTCTGAGCCCGCTCGATCACGGTCACGTACCTGTACGTAGGGATGCAGTAACTAACTACATTCCCTGACATACATGTACGTGAAATAGCTTTAAGGGGTTAAATAAGTGATAGCCGCTAAGAATTATTGAATTATTATTGACAATACTGTTTTGATAAATGGCCTGCAACTTTATACTGGTAACAAAATGGCGAATATTGTCCTCCTTATGGGTTTACACACTAATAAACACATTTAAATAAGTGATAACCGCTAAGAATTATTGAATTATTATTGACAATATTGTATTGATAAATGGCCAGCAACTTTATACTGGTAACAAAATGGCGAATATGGTCGTTATGTCTTTCCCCACGTTAAAGGCGTTTATTACAGATAAGTGCAGATATTATTGGATGATAATTCAGTTTTCTTTGGCACAATAGTACTGGCAAATGGCCTGCAATGTTATGCTGTGGAAGAACAGCGAATAAGACCCTTATAATAAACGCCTTTAAAAAAACGTTTTTTACAGATAGGTGCAGATATTATTGGATGATAATTCAAAGTTTTTTGCTGTACTGCACTACAAAAGGCTTGTTGTGTTCCACCATGAAGACACAGATATGAGTAATGAGCAGCAGTATAACGGCAGTGAGTACTGCAATGTGAATTATTCTGCAAATTCTTGCAGTAAATGACCCGGCAACCACCCCAAATTCTTCTCTCAATTCCTCCCTATCCTTTCCCTACAGTTCTAAGATTCAACCTCTTTCCCTGAACTTCTATATGTTTTCTAAGTCTTTCCCTAGCTCCTGCCGACATCTGTCCCTACAGTAAGAGCGATGTGGAATGACTGTACCTAAAATGGCCAAGGATTTTTATAGGGCTGTGACATCACAGGGCCGGTAGGCTGCTGATTAGTTGCACGCTTGCCATTGTGGGTGATCCCGCGCTCCCAGAGTCCCTTGCCCCTTGTCCTAACATGTGCAGCAGCCATTTTATAAAAAAATGTGATTCAATACATCAAAGCGTGAGGAAATCCGGAATCGTGGTGAATCGAAGATTTCCTGAAATTCGGAACGAATTCCACTTCTGTAGCTTTGATTAGCTCATCTCTAGTACTGACCAGTGGACAGCAGCAATGATCGGAATGAAACTCCAGATTGTAGACCCAGAAAAGTGCAGGAAATCTCCTCTCTGCCCCAGCATGACGGCAAAGTATTGATGTTGAGAGAGAAGTTCATCGATGTGAAGTTGAGTGTGGTCCTCTAGATCCATAGATGTAGACAATACTGAGAGCAAGGTCCAAGGTGGGATGGTCAATGGCGGCTTGGAAGAACCTAACTAAAATGTCATGGCTGCCTCAGGCTCAGGCCCGCTGTGTCTTTAAGACAGTCTAGCTGAGATTCCTGATAAAATTTTGAAGAAATGAAGGCGCTCACTAGGGAGATGTTGTAAGAAAACGGTCATGCGAGAATTTGAGGGAAATACTTGCCGTGTCCAGATGGGACAGGAGAACCTTCCCTCGCCCTGCTGGAGAATGTATTACATAGCACCGCCAAAGGTGAAATAGTGAGGAAATAAAAATAGTCGCCATTGTAAGACAAATTGTTAAAAATAACAGGTCTGAGGGATCAAGGATTATACTGGGGTTCACTTCGCTGGACGTGTCTTGATAATTTGTCAGCATGTTGGCACAAGGTGAAATAAATTACGGGTTAATTATTGGATATGGTGGAGGCAGATTGGGAAGACCATCTAATATGTACGAGGACCTACAGAGGGTGAGGAGAAGAGCTAACAGGGCCTTGCATATTTCGTAGAAAGACTTGATGACCTAGCAGGTCACCCACAAAAAGATGGAGCTTGGTTGCAAAGGCTGGTGCAGGAGTGAGGCCTAGACTTCTCATTGGAGCAGTACAACAATGGAGGAGCCCTACATCTTCAGTGGCTGTGATGTGTGTGTCATGAGCATAGTCCTAGTGGTCCTCAGTGGGGGGAAATGGGCTGTGCCACAGGTGCAGAGGTGTAACTCAAAAATCGCGGGCCCAGTTCAAAGTCTGTAATGGGGCTCCAACATTGTGTCATTTAGTATAGTGGTATATTTTATGTAGCAGAGTGACCTTTGGGGCCCCCTCAGGGTCAAAGGCTTGGTAGCGACTGCTACCTCTGCACCCCTTATAGCTTTGCCCTTGCATAGGTCCCTTGCCTGGATCGGTTTGAGTTGTCATGAAGGTATGTCTGGGTGATCGGCAGCTACCAGGGGGACCAGCTAGGTGCAAATTGGACTTTCTTTAGATCCTATATTGATGAGCTATCCTCAGGGTAAATTATTAATGTGGTGCTATGAGGAGTTTTTTTTTTTTAAACTTTTTTTTTTTATGAATACAATTTTTTGTCCCCATAGAGAACTTTAACTTGCACTATACTATGTAGAGCAATGTATTACACTGATGACTGAAACCCCCTCCCCCTCCGGAGGTCTTCATTAGCCAGGCACCCGCTCTTGAGTGTGCAGGAGCCCCAACATATTCCACCACAATTGACATAGTCAATTATGGCCAGAAAAGGCCCATTAGTGATAAATGTAGAAAGCCTATCCACTGGTGACTAATGGGCTATGAGCTGTACCTCCAGCATCTCAGGGAATTTGACTGGGCGACCCCTGTTCCTCATCAGTAAGCCATGATTTACCACATATGCAACCCTGCATCCTGTATTTCATTACTGCACCTTCTCAGGGACTCTCCTCAGGCTCAGGAAGACCCACCATTAGGACGGGCACCAGGTGAACACTACTTCTATCATCAACCACCCAGCAGGACCACTTACCACTGCACCAGCTTAGGAGGAGCAGAAGAAAGTCTGGTTAAGATCTGGGTCACCGTGACCACAGTGACTATTACTCCCAAACTCCAGACCTCCCCCCAAGGGGTTGCTGCAAAAGTGAATGGAACCCGCACTATGTATATGGACATTCTTTTGTCAGCGTGCTCCGGCCTCTGTCATTCAGGTCCGCCAGGGGATCTGGACCACTGTTTTAGGGGTTACACGCAGACATCGGCAGACCCCATTGACTAGAATGGCTTCCGCATTTCAAATCTGAAAATTCAAGGTTTTCTTGACAGAGGCGACATCTGTTTTGCGGGCCACCTCTGTAAGAATGTCAGCTTGGGCGCACAGAATGCCTGGAGATGACGGCACGGGGCATAGATGGCTCCTTGGGGTCACATAAACCATTACCTAGACCCAGTGCCGACGTTAGAGGGGGTGCAAACTGGGCCACAACTTAAGGGGCCTGCTGACTTCAGAACCATTAGCTGTGAATCAGCACTGGGGCCCTAAGCTCCTGAGGGGACCCACTGTGTGTTGACTGTCTCTCTCCCCTCTCTCACTTAGCAAGTGTCCGCGTAGGCTGACATCTCCTCCTCCTCCTCCATTACATTAGGCTGCTGCAGCCCAGTATAATCAATCCCTGACTCGGCTCCAGGTATGTGCTGTGTCTTCTGTGCGTGTGTACATGTCATGTGTGTGTGTAAATGTTATACAGTATGTGTGTGTGTATTCTTCTTCTGTCTGTGTCTTCATGTGTGTGTGTACATGTTCTGTGCGTGTACATGTGATATGTGTGTGTGTGTACTCATGTTCTGTGTGTGTGTATGTGTTTGGGTCTGTGTGTGTGTAGTAATACAGATTCCCTATGGTATCCAAAACTTGAACCAGAATTTCATATATACAGTATTTGCTTTGCTCCGGCTTCTCCATAGTTCAGGTCCACACGGAAGAGCTGGACCACTGTTTTAGAGGTTACACAGAGACACCGCGGACCCCATTGACTAGAATGGCATCCACGTTTCAAAACTGAAAGAGGAGCTTTCACATCCTCTGGCACCCGCGGTATTATATACTGCTACAAAGCTGACTGTGCCTGGGTGCTGGAGACATAGGTGCAGTTAGTTTCGGTCCAGATATTTCTCCACTGTCAGAACGGCCTTACTGCTGGGCTGTGAGGAACAAACCCCCCCCTGACAGTATTCTTCCATAACATTGTACTGTCGGAGGGGGTGTTCCTTACCTCTGAGCAATGACGCTGAGCAGTAAGGCCCATCCTTCTGACGGTGAAGGGATATCTGTGCCTAAACAGCACTGACATCTCCAGCACCCGGGCACGAACATCAAACTGACAGTGCGCTGAATTCAACGGGTACCAGAGGACGTGAAAGGTCCTCTTGAAATTGGAGGAGAGAAAATTTGTTCATGCAGGACTTTGTCTCCAATGATTTTCAGCATTTTCTGGAGACTCCGGCGCAAATGTGAACTTAGTCTTAGTTATACACGGCTGCAAAATATGGGGGACTACATGACCTGATTCTTCTCTGGTTGGGCAGGCTGGCTATCTTCTAACCAATCATATCCTTTCCTCAAATGTCTCATCTAAACTACCGTTCAAAAGTTTAGGGTCACTTAGAAATTTACTTATTTTTGAAAGAAAAGCACTTTTTTTTTTCAATGAAGATAACATTAAATGAATCAGAAATACACTCTATACATTGTTAATGTGGTAAATGACTATTCTAGCTGCAAACATCTGGTTTTTAATGCAATATCTACATACACACATGGACAAAATTGTTGGTACCCCTCGTTTAATGAAAGAAAAATCCACAATGGTCACAGAAATAACTTGAATCTGACAAAAGTCAAACTACATGTTGACAAGCCACAAAGCTTCTGGGAGAATGTCCTATGGATAGATGAGACAAAAATCAAAATTTTTGACAAGGCACATCAGCTCTATGTTCACAGACTGAAAAATGAAGCCTTTCTTGAAAAGAACACTGTCCCTACTGTGAAACATGGAGGAGGCTCTGTTATGTTCTGGGGCTACTTTGTTGCATCTGGCACAGGGTGTCTTGAATCTGTGCAGGGTACAATGAAATCTCAAGACTATCAAGGGATTCTAGAGAGAAATGTTCTGCCCAGTGTCAGAAAGCTTGGTCTCAGTCGCAGGTCATGGGTCTTGCAACAGGATAAGGACCCAAAACACACAGCTAAAAACACCCAAGAATGGCTAAGAGGAAAACATTGGACTATTCTGAAGTGGCCTTCTATGAGCCCTGACCTAAATCCTATTGAGCATCTTTGGAAGGAGCTGAAACATGCCGCCTGAAAAAGGCACCCTTCAAACCCGAGATAACTGGAGCACTTTGCTCATGAGGAGTGGCCAAAATACCTGTTGAGAGGTGCAGAAGTCTCATTGACAGTTACAGGAATCGTTTGATTGAAGCAATTGCCTCAAAAGGTTGTGCAACAAAATATTAAGTTAACGGAACCGTCATTTCTGTCCAGGCCTGTTTCATGAGTTTTCTTTTTTTAAAAAATCTGTTGAAGCCTGGTTGAAAAGCAATGTCTGACTTTCATTTGTTCATTTTCATAGAATTTTTATATATTATTACTTTTGTCAGATTCAAGTTATTTCTTTGACCATTGTGGGTTTTTCTTTCATTAAACGAGGGGTACCAACAATTTTGTCCATGTGTGTAAGTGTATAGAGGCCCATTTCCAGCAACCATCACTATAGTGTTCTAATGGTACATTGTGTTTGGATGTTTAATGTCTAATGGATGTTTAGAAAACCCTTGAAAACCCTTGTGCAAGTATGTTAGCAAAGCTGAAAACAGTTTTGCTGGTTAGAGAAGCTATAAAACTGACCTTCCTTTGAACTAGTTGAGAATCTGGAGCATTACATTTGTTGGTTCGATTAAACTCTCAAAATGGCCAGAAAAAGAGAACTTTCATGTGAAACTCGACAGTCTATTCTTGTTCTTAGAAATGAAGGCTATTCCATGCGAGAAATTGCCAAGAAACTGAAGATTTCCTACAACGGTGTGTACTACTCCCTTCAGAGGACAACACAAACAGGCTCTAACCAGAGTAGAAAGAGAAGTGGGAGGCCCCGCTGCACAACTGAGCAACAAGACAAGTACATTAGAGTCTCTAGTTTGAGAAATCTATGCCTCACAGGTCCTCGACTGGAAGCTTCATTAAATAGTACCCGCAAAATGCCAGTGTCAATGTCTACAGTGAAGAGGCGACTCAGGGATGCTGGCCTTCAGGACAGAGTGGCCAAGAAAAAGCCATATCTGAGACTGCCTAATAAAAGGAAAAGATTAATATGGGAAAAAGAACACAGACATTGGACAGAGGAAGATTGGAAAAAAGTGTTATGGACAGACGAATCGAAGTTTGAGGTGTTTGGATCACACAGAAGAACATTTGTGAGACGCAGAACAACTGAAAAGATGCTGGAAGACGCCTGACACCATCTGTCAGCATGGTGGAGGGAATGTGATGGTCTGGGATTGCTTTGGTGCTGGACAAGTAGGAGATTTGTACAAGGTAAAAGGGATTTGGAATAAGGAAGGCTATCACTCCATTTTGCAACTCCATGCCATACCCTGTGGACAGCGCTTGATTGGAGCCAATTTCATCCTACAACAGGACAATGACCCAAAGCACCTCCAAATTATACAAGAACTATTTAGGGAAGAAGCCGGCAGCTGGTATTCTATCTGTAATGGAATGGCCGGCGCAGTCACCAGATCTCAACCCCATTGAGCTGTTGTGGGAGCAGCTTGACCATATGGTATGCAAAAAGTGCCCATCAAGCCAATCCAACTTGTGGGAGGGGCTTCTGGAAGCATGGGGTGAAATTTCTCCTGATTACCTCAGCAAATTAATTATTATTTCAAATAAAAATCATTATTTCTAATTTTGTCAATGTCTTGACTATATTTTCTATTCATTTTGCAACTCATTTGATAAATAAAAGTGTGAGTTTTCATGGAAAACACAAAATTGTCTGGGTGACCCCAAACTTTTGAACGGTAATGTATATACCCACTGACATAACTCACTGATATATACTGTATATATATATGTATATAAAGTCCCATAGTGGCGCCTTCACACAGTATAATGTTCCATAGTGGCTCCTTCACAAGGTATTATGTCCCTTGGCAGCCCCTCCACACAGTATAACGTCCCATAGTGTCCCCTACGGTGTTTGGTGTAAATATTACAAAAATTTTGGGTTTCGCAGTACCCAAACATTTTTGGGGATCATGATTCATGAACTATTATTATACTCTAGGGTCTCTTCAGAACCCAGAGAATAATGTTTTAAGGCCCAGGGGAGGTGAAAAAAAATGGTCTTACTTACCTCTCCTGTGCTCCAGCACTACTTCCTGCTGTCTTCAATGACATCACAGACTTGAGTTACCTCGGCGTCATTGTACGTCAATGACTCCAGCTGGACCCACACATACCTCCCAACTTTCAAAGGACAGAAAGAGGTACAAAATATGCGGTGCGCTATGCGCACCATGGCACATTTAGCTCCACCCACTTCTATGTTAACTCCACCCATTTTTCCATGTGCCCCAAAACAGTATAATGCTCCTACAGTCACCCTAATATTATATGCCCCGGCATTATAATGGTCCCCTCCAATTGCCCCACAGTATTAAGTCCCTCTCCTCGTGCCCCAGTTTAAATTGGTGGAAACTAGAGGGGGACATTAAACTGGGGCAGCTGGAGGGGGACATTAAACTATGGGGTAGCTGGAGGGTGACATTAAACAGTGGAGGTAGTTGGAGGGGGACATTAAACTGGGGGCAACTAGAGGCAGACATGTCCCACTCCAGCTATACCCCATGGTTTAATGTCCTCCTTCAGTTGCCCCCAGCTTAAAGTCCCCCTTCATCTGCCCCTAGTTTAATGTGCCCCTTCATCTGCCACCAATTTAATGTCCCCCTTCATCTGCCATCAATTTAATGTCCCCCTTTATGTTACCAGCTTAATGCCCCCGTCATATGCCCCCAGTTTAATTGCCCCTTCCATCTACCACCAATTTAATGTCTCCCTTTATCTGCCACCAGTTTAATTGCCCCCTACAGCTGCCCACAGTTCCCCCCTCTTGCTCACACATGCTCTCTTCTCTCCTACTTATCTTTGATCACTCTCTGTTCCCTCTCTGTAACATCACACTGTCTGGCATTATCCAGAATAGCTCTGCTCACACAAGAGTCTGATCACATGTTCATGACGTCATCAAAGGTCCTTTAGCCACTAGGATTTAACATGTACCATTTAGCCTTTACCCTACCCTAATAAAGTTTATTAACAGCAAAACACTTCAGGGGCATAGCGGGACAAACTGTAAGCTATCCGGGACCGCGGGACAGCAGTGTGAAATCGGGACTGTCCCGCCAGATGCAGGACGATTGGGAGCTATGTTTTTGTTTTCCCTATGTCCTGGGTGAAGGCTGCAGGAGAGATTAAAAAGGAGACTGCCAGCATGGAGGACTTTGTGAAACAGCTTGGGCAGGTCTTCCTACAGCAGCAGCAAGCCTAGGTGGATGCTGAGAGGCGACAACAGCAAGCCCAAACACAGCAGCAGGAGATGAACTTGCTGATAATGGAGAAGCTGACGCTGCTCAGTCAGGCTTTGCTTGACCAGAGGATGGCAGGAGAGTGTGCTGGTTCCAGAGAGACCCAGAGGGTACAGACCACTGCTCGAGCTGCCGTGCAGAGTTCCCTGCAAAAGATGACATCCACAGATGACGTGGAGGCATATCTTCGGGTTTTTGAGCGAGTGGCCGAAAGGGAGAGACTGCCTAAGGATCAGTGGGCCGATGTAGTTGCACCATTTCTCACCGGGGAACCTCAAAAGGCCTACTATGGCCTGTGTGAACAGGAGGCTAAGGACTACTCCAATCTGAGAGGTGAGATCTTGGCACGTCTCGGTGTGAACATGCATATACGTGCTGGGAGAGTGCACCACTGGACTTTCTCTGAGTCTCCCACCCCGATCCCAGATGCATGATCTGATATATCTCGTAAAGAAGTGGCTTCAGCCTGAGGAGGCCACTCCGGCACAGATGGTGGAGAGAGTGGTACTTGACAAGTACACTAGATCACTGCCGCCTCAGATTCAGTGCTGGGTTAGACAAGTGGGACCTACAACGGCTGACCAGCTTGTGTGTTTGGTGGAATGGTAATGTGCCACCGAGGAGCTACTGCAGACATCTCCCAGACCTGTTAACCCCAAGACGGGTAAGACAGTACCAACTACTGAGGGGGTGAGGAAGGTTGTGATGGGAGGACACTCAGAGGAGGAACAGGCAGCAGGGACTGTGAACTTTAAATCCCGGTCTCAAAATGGAGACCCATACCATCTCAGATGTTGGCGGTGCCATGAACTGGGTCATGTTGCTGCCCACTGTCCTCTGACGACTGAGCCCATAGACTGCAGCAGTTCCAGGCGGGTGTCCCTATTTGCTCAACCCGCTTGTTCAGCAGAAACTGCGACTGAACCGCAGATGTGCACTGTGACTGTGGCAGAGCGTGCTGTACTGGCTCTCCTGGATTCTGGGAGCCTGGTAACCCTGGTGCATCATGATCTGGTTGACCCTGCACTGTACAGTGGACAGACTATTGGGATCTTATGTATACATGGTGAAACTAGAGAGTACCCTATTGCAGAGGTCACCATAGAAACTGCCTCTGGCACCGCCAGTGGATGTGGTTAAATCCCTGTTCCATAGTGTGATCATAGGAAGGGATTTTCCTCTGTTTTGGGATATGTGGAAAAAGCAGAGCCTACCATGTCCTAAAAATGCTAATAGTGATGATGTCTTGCCTAAAGTTAACACTAAACCCTTTGATCCTGACAGGGAAACACCAGCTGTAGGGGTGACCCAAGATGGTAATAATTTTCCCCTGTCTGTATTAGCTGGTGATGCTGAAGGTCAGGAGGGAGTTCCTGATATGCCTGAGCTCGAGGTGTCCCGTGACAATTTTGGGACTGCTCAAATTAGAGATCCTAATCTGTCTCATGCTCGGGAAAATGTCAAGGTGGTAAATGGTGAACCTCAGTATCCAGGGGCTGACAAGGAGTTCCCCTATATGTCCATGAATCAGGACCTACTGTATAGGGTAAATGAAATACGGGGGGGAAATTATTGAACAATTGGTGGTGCCTTGGCCCTATCAAAGAGTGGTTCTAGATTTGGCACATAAGCATGTGTTAGGAGGACACCTGGGGTACGAAAAGACCAAAGAGCGCATTCTACAGCGTTTCTATTGGCCGGGAATTGATAAACAAGTACAGGAGTATTGTAACTCCTGCCCAGAGTGTCAGCTAACCGCTCCTGTGTCCCACTTCAGGAGTCCTTTGGTGCCCCTACCCATTATAGAGGTATCATTTGAAAGAGTGGCCATGGACGTGGTAGATCCTGTTGTAAAGTCTGCTAGGGGGCATCAGTATATACTAGTGGTGTTAGATTATGCTACACGATACCCTGAAGCCGTGCCTTCGGCTAAGCTAATTGCCAAGGAGCTTTTTTATATGTTTTCTCTCGGACAGGTATACCCAAGGAGATCCTGACTGACCAAGGGACTCCTTTTATGTCCAAGGTAATGAAAGCAATGTGTAAGCTCCTGAAAATCAAACACCTGCGAACATCTGTGTATCACCCCCAGACAGATGGCCTAGTGGAGAGGTTCAATAAAACCCTCAAGGGCATGTTAAAAAAGGTGGTTAGCAAGGATGGCAAAGATTGGGATTGCCTATTGCCCTATTTAATGTTTTCAATCCAGGAGGTACCCCAGTCCTCCACGGGTTTTTCCCCATTTGAGTTGGTGTATGGTAGACACCCACGTGGTCTCCTACACATAGCTAAGGAAACCTGGAGACAAGAACAAACGCCTTACAGGAGTGTAATTGAACACATTACCCTGATGCAGCACAGAATTGCAGCAGTAATGCCTATTGTGAAGGAACATATGGAGCAGGCCCAAATGGCTATAACAGAACGGCTAAACTTAGGACCTTTAGTCCAGGTGATCGGGTATTGGTATTGGTTCCCATGGTAGAAAGTAAGTTTCTGGCCAAGTGGCAGGGGCCATATGAAGTTATTGAAAGAGTGGGAGAAGTGAACTATAAGGTATACCAAGAGGAAGCCTGAAAAAATATACCATATAAATTTACTAAAACCCTGGAAGGACAGGGAAACATTGAGAGTAGTAGGTACTCCTGGCAAGGCTACTACAGAAAGGGTAAAGACTCCTGGTAAAGCTTCACCCGAGGTGCAAATATCAGAGTCCCTATCTAAGGTACAGAAACAGGAATCAAAAGACTTTGTACAGAAAAATAATGATGTGTTTTCTGAGTTGCCTGGATGCACTAATGTGATAGAACATGACATTGTCACCGAGCCGCAGGTACAGGTTAATCTAAAACCATACCGGATACCTGAAGCTCGTAGACAAGCCATATCTGAAGAGGTTAAAGATATGTTGGCACTTGGGGTAATTGAGGAGTCCAAGAGTGACTAGTCCAATCCCATTGTTTTGATTCCTAAGCCAGACGGTACCATCAGGTTCTGTAATGACTTTCGGAAGCTGAATGAAGTATCAAAATTTGATGCCTACCCGATGCCCAGAGTCGATGAGTTAATCAAGAGGTTGGGACATGCTAGGTATTTCTCAACCCTCGACTTAACCAAAGGGTACTGGCAGGTGCCGTTCACTAACAAGGCCAGGGAAAAAACTACTTTTGTCACCCCAGATGGCTTATTCCAATATGTGACTATGCCATTTAGTTTACATGGGGCTCCAGCAACTTTCCAGAGGTTGATGGACAGAGTCCTTAAGCCACATCGAAGGTACGCTTCAGCATATCTAGATGACATTGTCCTCTTTAGTACGGACTGGGAAAGTCACTTGCCAAAAGTTCAGGCCGTACTAAATTCCCTTCGAGCAGCCGGTTTAACTGCCAACCCAAAAAAGTGTGCTTTGGGTCTGGAAGAGGCCAAGTACCATGGGCGTAAATATCGGGGTAGCAGCGGTATCGGCTGCCACAGGGCCCGGAACATTATGGGGCCCGGTACCCGGAGCCCTGTGGCAGCCACTACCACGAAACCTACAAACACTGCTATCGTTATACTCTGGGGTCTTTTGAGACCCTTGAGTATAACGATCGAGGACCCAGGAGAGGTGAGGGAACATAAAAAACACTGTAACTCACCTCTCCTACGCTCCGCAGGCTTCGGGCCTGTTTGGTAACATCCCAGACGTCAGCTGACGTCATTATGCGTCTCGACGCCGGCCTCACTCACGCGAGATCTGGTCCAACATTGAAGATGGCCGAAGTAGCGCACGGGAGTGCAGCAGAGCCATGGAGAGGTAAGTAGCATTGTTTTTCATGTTTGTATCCTTTCCTGGGTCTCCGATCATTATACTCTGGGGTCTGAAAAGACCCCAGAGTATAATAATCGTTCATGCGTGGTCCACTATGGGGCATAATACTGTGTGCAGGGGCCACTATGGGGCATACTACTGTGTGTAGGGGCCACTATGGGGCATACTACTGTGGGCAGGGGCCACTATAGGGCATACTACTGTGAGCAGGGGCTACTATGGGGCATAATTCTGTGTGCAGGGGCCACTATGGGGCATACTACTGTGTGCAGGGGTCTCTATGGAGCATAATACAGTTCGCAGGGGCCGCTATGGGACATAATACCGTGTGCAGGGGCCACTATGGGGCATAATACTGTGTGCAGGGGTCACTATGGGGAATAATACTGTGTGCAAGGGCCACTATGGCGCATAGTAGTGTGTGCAGGAATGCGGTTTATGCGGGGGAGGGGTTAGGGACGGTGGTTTGTGCGGGGGGGGGGTTGAGGGCGGCGGTTCGGGGGGAGGTCCCATGTCAAATGTTCGCCTTGGGGCCCAGTCATTCCTAGTTACGCCACTGCCAAGTACCTTGGGTATATAATTGGAAGAGGGGTGATAAAACCCCAGGTTAATAAAGTGGAGGCCATTCAAAATTGGCCTCAGCCCTTAAATAAAAAACAAGTCAGAGCTTTCCTAGGAATTGTAGGCTATTATCGCAGGTTTATTCCTAACTTTGCAACCATTGCAACCTCACTGACAGACCTCACTAAGGGAACGAGTTCCGTAATGGTCAAGTGGAGTGAAGAGGCTGAGGGGGCCTTCCAAGAGTTGAAGTTAGTTCTCTGCAAACAGCCGGTGTTGGTCACACCTAATTTTGAAAAAGAGTTTGTCGTTCAGACTGACGCCTCTGATGTAGGGTTAGGCGCAGTGCTGTCCCAAAGGGTAGGTGGTGAAGAACACCCTGTCACCTACCTGAGCAGGAAGTTGACACCACCAAAAAAAAACTATAGCATTGTGGAGAGGGAGTGTTTAGCCATTAAGTGGGCCCTGGAATCCCTGAGGTACTATTTGCTGCGACGACATTTTAAGCTGATCACTGACCACTCCCCTCTGACATGGATGTGCCGCGCCAAGGAGAGAAATGCCAGAGTAACCAGATGGTTTCTGACCCTGCAAAATTTTAAATTCACTGTGGAACACAGGGCAGGCAAGCTGCAGGGAAATGCTGATGCACTGTCCAGGACCCATTGTATGATGGTCAGAAGTGTCCGCCCCGACAGGTCCGAACAAAGGGGGGGGGGGAAGTGAGAAGGTGACTGGCAGAGTACTGGAGTCTTGCTATATTAGCCCCAGGTTTTTAACATATGTCTGGTCCAGGGCAGGTTTTGAGTACGCCTCAGCCCAGGTGTAAGTATTAGGCCTCATTACTGGCCCATAAAAGCCTACAGAGCCTGCACTTCAAGGCAGACCCTGGAAGAGAGTGGAGGCGCCTGGGTCTGTCTGGAGCTGAGAGTCTGGTGAGACCTGTGCCTTGTGCTATTTTGTTTTGTTCGTGTGGCTGGAGCTAGGTGAGGCTCAGACGAGCAGGATTTTGTTTTCTTATTTGCCTGAAGTTAAGGCTGTGTTTACTTTGCCTGTTTTACCTGACGTAAGGTTTATTTATTTTTGCCATTTTTTTTAAAACCTGTTGCACCAGAGCTTTGTGTCCCTGTCTCTGACTATTTGGGTCCGTACCTGTGCTGCTACCAAGCTACCTCCCCGACAGCCCCCTTATAATAGCCTCACTTAAAAGGGGAGAACTATTACAAATAACTGAGGTTATTATAAAATTTTAACTAACTAAGGGGATTATTATATACTGGGACGGCGGGACAGGACCCACAATCTAGGACTGTCCCACTGAATCTGGGATGGTTGGGAGGTATGACAGTATGTATGCACAGGGGCATCAGGCACAAAATATAAGAGGGCATGAAGGAGCAGTATGTATGCACAGGGGCATCAGGCACAAAATATAAGAGGGCATGAGGGAGCAGTATGTATGCACAGGGGCATCAGGGACATAATATAAGGGGGCATGAGGGAGCAGTATGTATGCACAGGGGCATCAGGGACATAATATAAGGTGGCATTAAGGGGTACTAACCACTGGGGAATTGGGCAGTATTAATTTTAGGTAGCACATGGGCATTATTAATTTAATTGTGCTATTCATTTATATTTAATCAAAGTTTATTAAGAATTTAAAAAAAAATAACAATAGTAACAGAGAACATCAAATAAGAAAGGGGAAATAAATCAGGTCTAGGGCCTACAGGACAAGGCAAACATAGTGTGGACCACATCAAATCTAGCATCCAGACAACACACAAAGGTCAATGTAGTGTCCAGGACTGGGGGCAGATGACATCATAAGGCAAAAAAATAAATAAATATTGGGGGTAGCAGCAGAATGGGGGCTTTGTGCAGGAGAGGACAATATGGGTCAGGTGAGGAGCCAAAGATGTCTGTGCTGCAAACTTTACACAGACAAGTCACAGCTGGAAGAAGTGGTCATGGCGGTCCAAAGGGAAGAGAAGGGAAATGTGAACGATTAGTCAGAGACGTCACCTGTAAGCAACTAGATTTTTCTTGCACTGTATTTAGTCAGATGGTCTGCAGAGCCCTGTGTAGAGCCGATATCTACCACTACATGGTCACTGTGTGGTAGTAATATAGGGGGGCCCACTCGGATACGTTTGCCTCCCCCGTGCTGAACCCCTAGCTATGTCTCTGGGTATGGTGCTAGGGGAAAATTTATTAAGACTGGCATTTACTCCACCAGTCTTAATAAAGGTTCCTGGCACGAAGCACACCTGAATTATCAAGAGGTTCTGGCCTGTTATTAAAAAAAGTAAGGCACGCACCCATGCACCAGAGTGCAAGCGTACACTAGCCAGGAACTTGTGTAGATTTCCTATTTATGGCTAAGGCCTCACATAGCAAGCCGCAGCTGAAAAGCGCAATGGGATAAACCACGCCGGAAACACTTCGGGTTTTTTCCTGCAGTGCTTTTCACAGAAAGTCCGCAGAGTTTTCCCCTGCGGACTTTCTGATTCAATTATACCTTTACGGAAACCGCCGACATTTCCGTAGGTATAATTGACATGCTGAGATTTCCAACAACACAACTGTTTTTTCTGCTGCGAGTATTTTTCTGCAATGTGCAGATGGGATTCACTAGATAGTGCATTATAGTCTCTGGGGGCACAAGGGGGGGTATTATACTGTGTGGGACCACTGAGGGGGCATTATACTTTGTGGAGCAGACCTATGTAAAGTATTACCGGACATTATAGCATATTGTGCTGCACTATATTGTCCATATTTTTTGACCTATAACTCGGGTGCTGCGTCTATAAACAGGGCCACATAGCACGTAAAGATAGGGCCTAAACACTTTGACTGAGGGGGCCCCAGACATAAGTCTGCATGTGGTCCCCATTCAGTAAATAACACTGAGCTGTAATGCTCCATTCCTATATAATACTAGTGGAGATATAGGCAGTGCTGGTATTGTCTATTGTGGCCAATCAGATGGCAGCTTTCTTTATTGTAGTGCAGGTTTAAAATTCAAAGCAGTGATCGGATTGGTTGCTATGGTCAACTATGACACGTATTGTCTCTATGTATAAGCCCCACCCACTTGTTCTATATTAGCAGTTAGATCCCATAATGCATCATTTCCATGTCGTCTCTTCTAGCTGCCACCTGTATGGAGAAAGAGAAGTATAATGGAGACAGACCCCGGCCTGGACCGGCAAAGACACGGAGCACAAAGCCCTGGCAACAGGTCAGACTTTGGACTGGCCAAATAAAAAACAAAATGACCTAATAAAAGGTGTAAGGGGAGTGGCTAGAAACAGATCAGGTGCACCAGTGGGTGGAGCTATAAGGGTATGGGGTCTAGCACTATATCTTCTAAGTATCATCATGTGGGTCCCCGGCACCTGGGGTAAATGCCTATCAAATCCCCATAACTAAGTGTAAAAATATACCCAATTCTGGTTATGTTACCAAATGTTCTGGAGCCAACAGCACAGTCATAGGGACAGGTTAGGCAATATTCTCAACTGTGTGGCCATTGTTGCACTGGTTGCCATGGTAGCGGCAGCCATTTTGAGAGAGTCAGCATGCAGCTAATAGACCCTTATGTATACATAATAGATTGCAAGACCATCGTACAACGGCTAGACAACACCTCAGACCGTCAGACATCGATGCTGTAAGAATACCAACATGGCTGTCACCATGAGGAACCTTCTGGACCACAGCACAAGGCAACGTGAAGGTAAGGTCAGATTTGGATTCGGGGGTTTCCTACAAGGAGACGGAAAGCCATCAATAGTAATTGTATGGTGGATCAGCGGCAGGGGCGTAGCTATAGGGGGTGCAGAGGTAGCAGTGTATACCGGGCCCTGGAGGATGAGGGGGCCTAAAGACACAAATATTATAAATGGCACATGGTGAGTGGGGGCCCTGCTGGTCAGTGGGTAATTCAGTGGGCACTCTGTAACCCAAAGGTCAAAAATACAGGTAAAATAATTCTGGCTATGTTCTCAAATATTTTATATCCAACAGAGCAGTCACAGGGACAATTTAGGGACTCATTGGAACTGTGTGGCCATTGTTGCACTGGTTGCCATGGTAGCGGCAGCCATTTTGAGAGTGTCAGAGGGAGTCAGCCAGCAGCAACTTGAGAATATGGAAATGATGGAATTATATGAAAACATCAGAAAAGAGAATAAAAATGTAAATTATACAATTATTATCATCTTTCAACCATATATATGTGGACCCAACATCATTTTAATGGGACTGAGCTTCCTGAGAAGAGGATGTGGGGCTCTTTCTACAAGTAGCCATGTTTTGTAATCCTGGATAACCCCATTAAAGGGGATGTCCCTCAAAGTCCTCAGGACCCTCGTCCCGCTCCACATTCAACCTGAGCGCAGGGCCAATGACCACCCCTCTGCATGTCCTCGCCATGCCTTGGCTTTAGCTCAAAAAAACTTTTCTGCAACGTGTAGCTTAAGGCTATAGGGGTTTTCTGACCTCAACAGTGTGTTTATAGTGATGACCTGTCCACAGGATAGTCCATCAGTATCTGATCAGTAGGGTCCAACACCCAGCCCCTGCACCAATCAGCTGATCCAGCTGCCGCCGGGTACAGGAAGCTACTGCTGTGGAGAGGGAAAGAAGCAGCACTGGATCCTATTCAGGTAATAGAGCAGCTGTACCCGGCGCCATCACTATAGAGTGGACGGGGCAGCAGCTCTGAGCCTGTTACGTGAATAAGAGCTGAGCTGGTCTTGGCCCCGACCCCCCAGAAAAATATGTATTTCACCCTAGGAAAGCAGTGTGGAAGAGAAAAGTCTCTGGAAAGTTGGGTGTTTCATTTGGTTTGCAGACAAGTGGGTTGTTAATTATCAGCCAAGTGGAGGCGCTACAAATAATGTGTTAATCCTTCCCATAATGCTCCCTGTCTGGGGTAGACAGGCTGTGCCAGGGCCTGTGGGAGACAGAACCAGGTGAGTTGGTGGGATCCGCTATTTGTGCAGATACTGGGTAGTCGGCCGGGGGCCTTATAGTGAGGGCACTGAATGTGTGATGTCATGTACAGGATGTTTTACTGTAAGAACAGAAGAATAAAGCTGAGGTCACTGCTGAACCGAATTCACTATAATGTCCAGTATTAGTCTCTGTTCACATGAGCTTCTCTGTACATTATTCTATACCATCAATTATAGTACAGATGGGGGGAGGGGCTGTTATATAATGTCCAGTATTAGTCTCTGTTCACATGAGCTTCTCTGTACATTATTCTATACCATCTGCTGTTACCTGATCTTCCTCTGCCTCCTCCCAAGTCTCCTTGTCATTTCCTTCTCTTATCATATCCTTGTATAATAAGAGATATGTGTCTTACCCCCCGCCCCCCTCTCTGTTACTTATGCCTCCTACAATGTACATAATACTCCTGGAATGTGCCCATTTGTTACACTATACACTGTGTTCCAAATTATTATGCAAAAAGTGTTTAGGAGTGATAAGGTAAGAATTTTTTTTGTTTGTCAGTTAAACTCATTGATGGTGATGTGTGTCAGGGCTCTTTATATCACTGAAAGCAATTGCAGACACCTGTGCTAATTAGTTTGGCAGGTGTGTCCAATTAAAGGCAAGACTACTTAAGAAGGCTGTCCCACATTATTAAGCAGCCTACATTTTCAGCCAAAATGGGAAAGAAAAAGGATGTGTCGGCTGCTGAGAAGCAACAAATTGTGGAGTGTTTAGGTCAAGGCATGACTACAATCAACATTGCCAAGACACTTCATCGTGATCATCGCACAATCTAGTAGTATGTAGCTGATTCACAGCACACACGTGTGCGTGCTGATAAGGGAAAATTGAGGACTCATTCCAACAGGCAATTACGTCAGGTTAAAAGAGCAGCTTCTAAAATGCCTTGTCATAGCAGCAGACAAGTTTTTGAAGCTGCTGGTGCCTCCAACGTCCCCCGAACAACAAGATGCAGGGTCCTTCAGAGGTTTGCAGCTGTGCGTAAGCCATCCTGTCGACCTCCTCTATCCACTGCACACAAGCAGAAACGGCTCCAGTGGGCCAAACAATACATGAAGACTGACTTCAAAACTGTTTTGTTCACCGATGAGTGCCGTGCAACGCTCGATGGTCCAGATGGATGGAGTGGAGGATGGCTTGTTGATGGACACCCCATGCAAACACTGCTACGGCGCCAACAAGGAGGAGGTGGAGTAATGTTTTGGGCTGGAATCATGGGGAGAGAGATTGTCGGCCCCTTTAGGATCCCTGAAGGGGTAAAGATGAACTCCATAATGTATGTGGAGTTTCTCAAACAGCACTTCCTGCCATGGTTCAAGAAGAAGAACCATGCATTCCGCAGAAAGATCATTTTCATGCATGATAATGCACCGTCTCATGCTGCAAATAACACATCTGCATCTCTGGCTGCTATGGGCATAAAAGGGGACAAACTTATGGTGTGGCCCCCATGCTCCCCTGACCTTAACCCCATTGAGAACCTCTGGAGCATCATCAAAAGGAGTGTCTATGATGGCAGGAGGCAGTTCACATCTAAGCAACAGCTCTGGGAGGGTATTCTGTCCTCATGCAAAACAATTGAAGCAGAAACCATCCAAAAACTGACAAATTCAATGGACGAGAGAGTTCAGAAGCTTCTTTCGAACAAGGGGTCCTATGTGCAAATGTAACATCACCTCGAATAAAGTTTTGGCTTGAAAACTGTTTGATTTCAGTTTGTAATAACCTGCTAATGCTTATAATTTCACAATGACCATTTTTTTGTTCTTAATAAAAATGAAAAGGTTGCAAATTCTGCTGTGCATAATAATTTAAAACATGCATTTTAAGTGTTTATTTTTTTTTTTAAATATACTGTTATCATAGGCAGTTTGTTCATAAACCTTTCAATTATACTCGAATAGTTGATGACTGGAAAATGACAATGACTGCAATTCATATAGGTAATTTTGGAAAATATGAGAAAATATTATTTGCATAATAATTTGGAACACAGTGTATATTGTTGTACATTACATATGTTATACATATTGTCTTTATATGTATTGGCATCTAATTCACATTTCTGTATATTCTTGTGTACCAATAAAACTACATGACATTATTGTATGAAAGGGCTTGCGGCGCGGGCTCCGGCTCCACCCTGGGCCCAAGGAGGAAGCGTTGGGGCTCCGGCTCCCCCAGGGCCCAAAGGGGACGCGACGGAGCTTTCGTAGGCGGGGGGCTCCGGCTCCCCCCCTGGGCCCAAGGAGGACGCGACGGGGCTTGCGTAGGCGGGGAGCTCCGGTTTCCCCCCCCCCTGGGCCCAACGGAGCTTGCACGCGACAGGGCTTGCGGAGGCGGGGGGCTCCGACTCCCCCCCGGGCCCAAGGGGGACGCGACGGGGCTTGCGGAGGCGGGTGGGCTCCCCCCCTGGGCCCAAGGGGGGACACGACGGGGCTTGGGGAGGCGGGGGGGGGCTCCGGCTTCCCCCCTGGGACCAAGGGGGACGCGACGGGGCTTGGGGAGGCGGGGGGGCTCCGGCTCCGCCCCTGGGACCAAGGGGAACGCGACGGGGCTTGGGGAGGCGGGGGGGGGCTCCGGCTCCCCCCCCTGGGACCAAGGGGGACGCGACGGGGCTTGGGGAGGCGGGGGGGGGCTCCGGCTCCCCCCCTGGGACCAAGGGGGACGCGACGGGGCTTGGGGAGGCGCGGGGGGGCTCCGGCTCCCCCCCTGGGACCAAGGGGGACGCGACGGGGCTTGGGGAGGCGGGGGGGGCTCCGGCTCCCCCCTGGGACCAAGGGGGACGCGACGGGGCTTGGGGAGGCGCGGGGGGCTCCGGCTCCCCCCCTGGGACCAAGGGGGACGCGACGGGGCTTGGGGAGGCGCGGGGGAGCCCCCCTTGGTCGGCGGGGGGGGCTCCGGCTCCCCCCCTGGGACCAAGGGGGACGCGACGGGGCTTGGGGAGGCGGGGGGGGGCTCCGGCTCCCCCCCTGGGACAAAGTGGGACGCGACGGGGCATGGGGAGGCGGGGGGGGCTCCGGCTCCCCCCCTGGGCCCAAAGGGGATGCGACGGGGCTTGGGGAGGCGGGGGGGGCTCCGGCTCCCCCCCTGGGCCCAAGGGGGACGCGACGGGGCTTGAGGAGGAGGGGGGGGGCCGACGGGGCTTAGGGAGGCGGGGGGGCTCCGGCTCCCCCCCTGGGCCCAAGGGGGACGCGACGGGGCTTGGGGAGGCGGGGGGGGCTCCGGCTCCCCCCCTTGGCCCAAGGGGGACGCGACGGGGCTTGGGGAGGCGGGGCGGCTCCGGCTCCCCCCCCTGGGCCCAAGGGGGACGCGACGGGGCATGCGGAGGCGGGGGGGGCTTCGGCTCCCCCCTGAGCCCAAGGGGGACGCGACGGGGCTTGCGGAGGCGGGGGGGCTTCGGCTCCCCCCTGAGCCCAAGGGGGACGCGAAGGGGGACGCGAGCGACGGGCCTTGCGGAGGCGGGGGGGGCTCCGGCTCCCCCCCTGGGCCCAAGGGGGACGCGAGGGACGGGGCTTGCGGAGGCGGGGGGGCTCCGGCTCCCCCCCCTGGGCCCAAGGGGGACGCGACGGGGCTTGCGGAGGCGGGGGGGCTCCGGCTCCCCCCCTGGGCCCAAGGGGGACGCGACGGGGCTTGCGGAGGCGGGAGGGCTCCGGCTCCCCCCCTGGGCCCAAGGGGGACGCGACGGGGCTTGCGGAGGCGGGGGGGCTCCGGCTCCCCCCTGGGCACAAGGGGGACGCGACGGGCCTTGCGGAGGCGGGGGGGCTCCGGCTCCCCCCCTTGGCCCAAGGGGGACGCGACGGGGCTTGGGGAGGCGGGGGCGGCTCCGGCTCCCCCCCCCTGGGCCCAAGGGGGACGCGACGGGGCATGCGGAGGCGGGGGGGCTTCGGCTCCCCCCCTGAGCCCAAGGGGGACGCGACGGGGCTTGCGGAGGCGGGGGGGCTTCGGCTCCCCCCCTGAGCCCAAGGGGGACGCGAAGGGGGACGCGAGCGACGGGCCTTGCGGAGGCGGGGGGGCTCCGGCTCCCCCCCTGGGCCCAAGGGGGACGCGAGGGACGGGGCTTGCGGAGGCGGGGGGGCTCCGGCTCCCCCCCCTGGGCCCAAGGGGGACGCGACGGGGCTTGCGGAGGCGGGGGGGGCTCCGGCTCCCCCCTGGGCCCAAGGGGGACGCGAGGGACGGGGCTTGCGGAGGCGGGGGGGCTCCGGCTCCCCCCCTGGGCCCAAGGGGGACGCGACGGGGCTTGCGGAGGCGGGGGGGCTCCGGCTCCCCCCCTGGGCCCAAGGGGGACGCGACGGGGCTTGCGGAGGCGGGAGGGCTCCGGCTCCCCCCCTGGGCCCAAGGGGGACGCGACGGGGCTTGCGGAGGCGGGGGGGCTCCGGCTCCCCCCTGGGCACAAGGGGGACGCGACGGGCCTTGCGGAGGCGGGGGGGCTCCGGCTCCCCCCCTGGGCCCAAGGGGGACACGACGGGGCTTGCGTAGCTTGCGGAGGTGGGGGGGGGCTCCGGCCCCCCCCCTGGGCCCAAGGGGGACGCGATGGGGTTTGTGGAGGCGGGGGGGGGGCTCTGGCTCCCCCCCTGGGCCCAAGGGGGACGCGATGGGGTTTGCGGAGGCGGGGGGGGCTCTGGCTCCCCCCCTGGGCCCAAGGGTGACGAGACGGGGCTTGCGGAGGCGGGGGGGGGGGCTCCGGCTCCCCCCCTGGGCCCAAGGGGGACGAGACGGGGCTTGTGGAGGCGGGGGGGGGGCTCCGGCTCCCCCCCTGGGCCCAAGGGGGACGCCACGGGGCTTGCGGAGGCGGGGGGCTCCGGCTCCCCCCCTCCGACCAAGGGGGACACGACGGGGCTTGCGGAGGCGGTGGGACTCCGGCTCCCCCCCCCTGGGCCCAAAGGGGACGGGTATTTGGGGGACGCGACGGGGCTTGCGGAGGCGGGGGGGCTCCGGCTCCCCCCCTGGGCCCAAGGGGGACGCGACGGGGCTTGAGGAGGCGGGGGGGCTCCGGCTCCCCCCCCCTGGGCACAAGGGGGACGCGACAGGGCTTGCGGAGGCGGGGGGGCTCCGGCTCCCCCCCTGGGCCCAAGGGGGACGCGACGGGGCTTGAGGAGGCGGGGGGGCTCAGGCTCCCCCCCCTGGGCCCAAGGGGGACGCGACGGGGCTTGCGGAGGCGGGGGGGCTCCGGCTCCCCCCCTGGGCCCAAGGGGGACGCGACGGGGCTTGGGGAGGCGGGGGGGGCTTCGGCTCCCCCCCTGGGCCCAAGGTGGACGCGACGGGGCTTGCGGAGGCGGGGGGGCTCCGGCTCCCCCCCCTGGGCCCAAGGGGGACGCGACGGGGCTTGCGGAGGCGGGGGGCTCCGGCTCCCCCCGGGCCCAAGGGGGACGCGACGTGGCTTGCGGAGGCGGGGGGGTCTACGGCTCCCCCCCCTGGGCCCAAGGGGGACGCGACGGGGCTTGCGGAGGCGGGGGGGGGGCTTCGGCTCCCCCCTGGGCCCAAGGGGGAAGCGAGCGACGGGGCTTGCGGAGGCGGGGGGGGCTTAGGCTCCCCCCTGGGCCCAAGGGGGACGCGAGCGACGGGGCTTGCGGAGGCGGGGGGGGCTTCGGCTCCCCCCTGGGCCCAAGGCGGACGCGAGCGACGGGGTTTGCGGAGGCGGGGGGCGGCTCCGGCTCCCCCCTGGGCCCAAGGGGGATGCGAGCGACGGGGCTTGCGGAGGCGGGGGGGGGATCCGGCTCCCCCCTGGGCCCAAGGGGGACGCGACGGGGCTTGCGGAGGCGGAGGGGCTCCTGCTCCCCCCCTGGGCCCAAGGGGGACGAGACGGGGCTTGCGGAGGCGGGGGGGGCTCCGGCTCCCCCCCTGGGCCCAAGGGGGACGAGACGGGGCTTGAGGAGGCGGGGGGGCTCCGGCTCCCCCCTGGGCCCAAGGGGGACGCGAGCGACGGGGCTTGCAGAGGCGGGGGGGGCTTAGGCTCCCCCCCTGGGCCCAAGGGGGACGCGAGCGACGGGGCTTGCGGAGGCGGGGGGGCTTCGGCTCCCGCCTGGGCCCAAGGCGGACGCGAGCGACGGGGTTTGCGGAGGCGGGGGCGGCTCCGGCTCCCCCCCTGGGCCCAAGGGGGACGCGAGCGACGGGGCTTGCGGAGGCGGGGGGGGGCTCCGGCTCCCCCCCTTGGGCCCAAGGGGGACGCGACGGGGCTTGCGGAGGCGGGGGGCTCCGGCTCCTCCCCCTGGGCCCAAGGGGGACGGGTATTTGGGGGACGCGACGGGGCTTGCGGAGGCGAGGGGCTCCGGCTCCCCCCCCTGGGCACAAGAGGGACGGGTATTTGGGGGACGCGACGGGGCTTGCGGAGGCGGGGGGCTCCGGCTCCCCCTCCTGGGCACAAGGGGGACGCGACGGGGCTTGCGGAGAGGGGGTCTTCGGCTCCCCCCCTGGGCCCAAGGGGGACGCCACGGGGCTTGCGGTGACAGGGGGCTCCGGTTCCCCCCCCTGGTCCCAAGGGGGACGCGACGGGGCTTGCGGAGGCAGGGGGGGCTCCGGCTCCTCCCCCTGGGCCCAAAGAGGACGGGTATTTGTGGGACGCGACGGGGCTTGCGGAGGCGGGGGGCTCCGGCTCCCCCCCCCTGGGCCTAAGGGGGATGGGTATTTGGGGGACGCGACGGGGCTTGCAGAGGCGGGGGGCTCCGGCTCCCACCTCTGGGCACAAGGGGGACACAACGGGGCTTGCGGAGAGGGGGGGCTTCGGCTCCCCCCTGGGCCCAAGGGGGACACGACGGGGCTTGCTGAGGCGGGGGACTCCGGCACCCCCCCTGGGCCCAAAAGGGACGCGACGGGGCTTGCGGAGGCGGGGGGCTCCGGCTCCCTTCCCTGGGCCCAAGGGGGACGCGACGGGGCTTGCGGAGGCGGGGGGCTCCGGCTACCCCCCTAGGCCCAAGGGGGACGCCACGGGGCTTGCGGTGGCAGGGGGCTCTGGCTCCCCCCCTGGCTCCAAGGAGGACGCGACGGGTCTTGCGGAGGCGGGGGGCGCTCCGGCTCCCCCCCTGGGCCCATGGGGGACGCGACGGGGCTTGCGGAGGCGGAGGGCTCCGGCTCCCCCCCTGGGCCCAAGGGGGACGCCACGGGGCTTGCGGAATCGGGGGGACTCCGGCTACCCCCCTGGTCCCAAGGGGGACGCGACGGGGCATGCGGAGGCGGGGGGGGCTCCGGCTCCCCCCCTGGGCCCAAGGGGGACGCGACGGGGCTTGCGGAGGCGGGGGGGCTACGGCTCCCCCCCCTGGGCCCAAGGGGGACGCACTGGGCCCAAGGGGGACGCGACGGGGCTTGCGGAGGCGGTGGGTCTTCGGCTGCCCCCCTGGTCCCAAGGGGGACGCGACGGGGCTTGCGGAGGCGGGGGGGGGCTTCGGCTCCCCCCTGGACCCAATGGGGACGCGAGCGACGGGGCTTGCGGAGGCGGGGAGGCTCCGGCTCCCCCCCTGGGCCCAAGGGGGACGCGACGGGGCTTGCGGAGGCGGGGGGGCTCCGGCTCCCCCCTGGGCCCAAGGGGGACGCGACGGGGCTTGCGGACGCGGGGGGGCTCCGGCTCCCCACCTGGGCCCAAGGGGGACGCGACGGGGCTTGCGGACGCGGGGGGGCTCCGGCTCCCCACCTGGGCCCAAGGGGGACGCGACGGGGCTTGCGGAGGCGGGGGGGGCTTGCGGAGGCGGGGGGGCTCCGGCTCCCCCCCTCGGCACAAGGGGGACGCGACGGGGCTTGCGGAGGCGGGGGGGCTCCGGCTCCCCCCCTGGGCCCAAGGGGGACGCGACGGGGCTTGTGGAGGCGGAGGGGCTCCGGCTCCCCCCTGGGCCCAAGGGGGACGCACTGGGCCCAAGGGGGACGCGACGGGGCTTGCGGAGGCGAGGGGGGCTTCGGCTCCCCCCCTGGGCCCAAGGGGGACGCGAGCGACGGGGCTTGCGGAGGCGGGGGAGGCTCCGGCTCCCCCCCTGGGCCCAAGGGGGACGCGACGGGGCTTGCGGAGGCGGGGGGGCTCCGGCTCCCCCCTGGGCCCAAGGGGGACGCGACGGGGCTTGCGGAGGCGGGGGGGCTCCGGCTCCCCCCCTGGGCCCAAGGGGAACGCGACGGGGCTTGCGGAGGCGGGGGGGCTCCGGCTCCCCCCCTGGGCCCAAGGGGGAGGCGGGGGGCTCCGGCTCCCACCCTGGGCCCAAGGGGGACGCGACGGGGCTTGCGGGGGGGCTCCGGCTCCCCCCTGGGCCCAAGGGGGACGCGACGGGGCTTGCGGAGGCGGGGGGGCTCCGGCTCCCCCCCCTGGGCCCAAGGGGGACGCGACGGGGATTGCGGAGGCGGGGGGGCTCCGGCTCCCCCCCTGGGCCCAAGGGGGACGCGAGCGACGGGGCTTGCGGAGGCGGGGGGGGCTCCGGCTCTCCCCTGGGCCCAAAGGGGACGCGAGCGACGGGGCTTGCGGAGGCGGGGTGGCTCCGGCTCCCCCCAGGGCCCAAGGGGGACGCGAGCGACGGGGCTTGCGGAGGCGGGGGTGGCTCCGGCTCCCCCCCTGGGCCCAAGGGGGACGCGAGCGACGGGGCTTGCGGAGGCGGGGGGGGCTCCGGCTCCCCCCCTGGGCCCAAGGGGGACGCGAGCGACGGGGCTTGCTAAGGCGGGGGGGCTCCGGCTCCCCCCCTGGGCCCAAGGGGGACGCGAGCGACGGGGCTTGCGGAGGCGGGGGGGGCTTAGGCTCCCCCCCCTGGGCCCAAGGGGGACGCGAGCGACGGGGCTTGCGGAGGCGGGGGGGCTTCGGCTCCCCCCTGGGTCCAAGGCGGACGCGAGCGACGGGGCTTGCGGAGGCGGGGGGGGGCTCCGGCTCCCCCCTGGGCCCAAGGGGGACGCGACGGGGCTTGCGGAGGCGGGGGGGGCTCCGGCTCCCCCCCTGGGCCCAAGGGGGACGCGACGGGGCTTGCGGAGGCGGGGGGGCTCCGGCTCCCCCCCTGGGCCCAAGGGGAACGCGACGGGGCTTGCGGAGGCGGGGGGGCTCCGGCTCCCCCCCTGGGCCCAAGGGGGAGGCGGGGGGCTCCGGCTCCCACCCTGGGCCCAAGGGGGACGCGACGGGGCTTGCGGGGGGGCTCCGGCTCCCCCCCCTGGGCCCAAGGGGGACGCGACGGGGCTTGCGGAGGCGGGGGGGGCTCCGGCTCCCCCCCTGGGCCCAAGGGGGACGCGACGGGGATTGCGGAGGCGGGGGGGGCTCCGGCTCCCCCCCTGGGCCCAAGGGGGACGCGAGCGACGGGGCTTGCGGAGGCGGGGGGGGCTCCGGCTCTCCCCTGGGCCCAAGGGGGACGCGAGCGACGGGGCTTGCGGAGGCGGGGTGGCTCCGGCTCCCCCCCAGGGCCCAAGGGGGACGCGAGCGACGGGGCTTGCGGAGGCGGGGGTGGCTCCGGCTCCCCCCCTGGGCCCAAGGGGGACGCGAGCGACGGGGCTTGCGGAGGCGGGGGGGCTCCGGCTCCCCCCCCTGGGCCCAAGGGGGACGCGAGCGACGGGGCTTGCTGAGGCGGGGGGGCTCCGGCTCCCCCCCTGGGCCCAAGGGGGACGCGAGCGACGGGGCTTGCGGAGGCGGGGGGGGCTTAGGCTCCCCCCCTGGGCCCAAGGGGGACGCGAGCGACGGGGCTTGCGGAGGCGGGGGGGGCTTCGGCTCCCCCCTGGGTCCAAGGCGGACGCGAGCGACGGGGCTTGCGGAGGCGGGGGGGGCTCCGGCTCCCCCCTGGGCCCAAAGGGGACGCGACGGGGCTTGCGGAGGCGGGGGGGCTCCTGCTCCCCCCCTGGGCCCAAGGGGGACGCGACGGGGCTTGCGAAGGCGGAGGAGCATCGGCTCCCCCCCGGCCCAAGAGGGACGCGACGGGGCTTTCGGAGGCGGGCGGGCTCCGGCTCCCCCCCCCTGGGCCCAAGGGGGACGCGACGGGGCTTGCAGAGGCAGAGGAGCTCCGGCTCCCCCCCCCGGCCCAAGGGGGACGCGACGGGGATTGCGGAGGCGGGGGGCTCCAGCTCCCCCCCTGGGCTGAAGGGGGACGCGACGGGGTTTGCGGAGGCGGGGGGGCTCCGGCTCCCCCGCCCTGGGCCCAAGGGGGACGCGACGGGGCTTGCGGAGGCGGAGGAGCTCCGGCTCCCCCCCCGGCCCAAGAGGGACGCGACGGGGCTTGCGGAGGCGGGCGGGCTCCGGCTCCCCCCCCCTGGGCCCAAGGGGGGACGCGACGGGGCTTGCGGAGGCGGGGGGGGGCTCCGGCTCCCTCCCCTGGGCCCAAGAGGGACGCGACGGGGCTTGCGGAGGCGGGGGGGCTCCGGCTCCCCCCCTGGGCCCAAGGAGGACGCGACGGGGCTTGCGGAGGCGGGGGGGCTCCGGCTCCCCCCCTGGGCCCAAGGGGGACGCGACGGGCCTTGTGGAGGCGGGGGGGCTCCGGCTCCCCCCCCTGGGCCCAAGGGGGACGAGAGCGACGGGGCTTGCGGAGGCGGGGGGGGCTTAGGCTCCCCCCTGGGCCCAAGGGGGACGCGAGCGACGGGGCTTGCGGAGGCGGGGGGGGCTTCGGCTCCCCCCCTGGGCCCAAGGCGAACGCGAGCGACGGGTCTTGCGGAGGCGGGGGGGGGGCTCCGGCTCCCCCCTGGGCCCAAAGGGGACGCGACGGGGCTTGCGGAGGCGGGGGGGGCTCCTGCTCCCCCCCCTGGGCCCAAGGGGGACGCGACGGGGCTTGCGAAGGCGGAGGAGCTCCGGCTCCCCCCCGGCCCAAGAGGGACGCGAGGGGGCTTGCGGAGGCGGGCGGGCTCCGGCTCCCCCCCCTAGGCCCAAGGGGGACGCGACGGGGCTTGCGGAGGCAGAGGAGCTCCGGCTCCCCCCCCGGCCCAAGGGGGACGCGACGGGGCTTGCGGAGGCAGAGGAGCTCCGGCTCCCCCCCCCGGCCCAAGGGGGACGCGACGGGGATTGCGGAGGCGGGGGGCTCCGGCTCCCCCCCCCCCTGGGCTCAAGGGGAACGCGACGGGGTTTGCGGAGGCGGGGGGGCTCCGGCTCCCCCCCCTGGGCCCAAGGGGGACGCGACGGGGCTTGCGGAGGCGGAGGAGCTCCGGCTCCCCCCCCGGTCCAAGAGGGACGCGACGGGGCTTGCGGAGGCGGGCGGGCTCCGGCTCCCCCCCCCTGGGCCCAAGGGGGACGCGACGGGGCTTGCGGAGGCGGGGGGGCTCCGGCTCCCTCCCCTGGGCCCAAGAGGGACGCGACGGGGCTTGCGGAGGCGGGGGGGCTCCGGCTCCCCCCTGGGCCCAAGGGGGACGCGACGGGCCTTGTGGAGGCGGGGGGGCTCCGGCTCCCCCCCCTGGGCCCAAGGGGGACGCACTGGTCCCAAGGGGGACGCGACGGGGCTTGCGGAGGCGGGGGGGGCTCCGGCTCCCCCCCTGGGCCCAAGGGGGACGCGACGGGGCTTGCGGAGGCGGGGGGCTCCGGCTCCCCCCCCTGGGCCCAAGGGGGACGGGTATTTGGGGGACGCGACGGGGCTTGCGGAGGCGAGGGGCTCCGGCTCCCCCCCCTGCGCCCAAGGGGGACGGGTATTTGGGGGACGCGACGGGGCTTGCGGAGGCGGAGGAGCTCCGGCTCCCCCCCCGGCCCAAGAGGGACGCGACGGGGCTTGCGAAGGCGGGGGGGTCTCCGGCTCCCCCCCCTGGGACCAAGAGGGACGCGACGGGGCTTGTGGAGGCGGGGGGGCTCCGCCTCCCCTCCCTGAGCCCAAGGGGGACGAGACGGGGCTTGCGGAGGCGGGGGTGCTCCGGCTCCCCCCCCTGGGCCCAAGGGGGACGTGACGGGGCTTGCGCAGGCGGGAGGGCTCCGGCTCCCCCCCCGGGCCCAAGAGGGACGCGACGGGGCTTGCGGAGGCGGGGGGGGCTCCGGATCCCCCCCTGGGCCCAAGGGGGACGCGACGGGGCTTGTGGAGGCGGGGGGGCTCCGGCTCCCCCCCTGGGCCCAAGGGGGACGCACTGGGCCCAAGGGGGACGCGACGGGGCTTGCGGAGGCGGAGGGGCTCCGGCTCCCCCCCCCTGGGCCCAAGGGGGACGGGTATTTGGGGGACGCGACGGGGCTTGCGGAGGCGGAGGAGCTCCGGCTCCCCCCCCCGGCCCAAGAGGGACGCGACGGGGCTTGCGGAGGGAGGGGGGGCTCCGGCTCCCCCCCCCTGGGCCCAATAGGGACGCGACGGGGCTTGCGGAGGCGGGGGGGCTCCGGCTCCCCCCCCTGGGCCCAAGAGGGACGCGACGGGGCTTGCGGAGGCGGGGGGGCTCCGGCTCCCCCCCCTGGGCCCAAGGGGGACGCGACGGGGCTTGCGGAGGCAGGGGGGGCTCCGCCTCCCCTCCCTGGGCCCAAGGGGGACGAGACAGGGCTTGCGGAGGCGGGGATGCTCCGGCTCCCCCCCTGGACCCAAGGGGGACGCGACGGGGCTTGCGCAGGCGGGGGGGCTCCGGCTCCCCCCCTGGGCCCAAGAGGGACCCGAGCGACGGGGCTTGCGGAGGCGGGGGGGCTCCGGCTCCCCCCCTGGGCCCAAGGGGGACGCGAGCGACGGGGCTTACGGAGGCGGGGGGGGCTCCGGCTCCCCCCCCTGGGCCCAAGGGGGACGCGAGCAACGGGGCTTGCGGAGGCGGGGGGGGCTCCGTCTCCCCCCCTGGGCCCAAGGGGGACGCGAGCGACGGGGCTTGCTAAGGCAGGGGGGCTCCGGCTCCCCCCCCTGGGCCCAAGGGGGACACGAGCGACGGGGCTTGCGGAGGCGGGGGGGGCTTAGGCTCCCCCCCTGGGCCCAAGGGGGACGCGAGCGACGGGGCTTGCGGAGGCGGGGGGGCTTCGGCTCCCCCCTGGGCCCAAGGCGGACGCGAGCGACGGGGCTTGCGGAGGCGGGGGGGGGCTCCGGCTCCCCCCTGGGCCCAAAGGGGACGCGACACGGCTTGCGGAGGCGGGGGGGGCTCCTGCTCCCCCCCTGGGCCCAAGGGGGACGCGACGGGGCTTGCGAAGGCGGAGGAGCTCCGGCTCCCCCCCCGGCCCAAGGGGGACGCGACGGGGATTGCGGAGGCGGGGGGGCTCCGGCTCCCCCCCCTGGGCTCAAGGGGGACGCGACGGGCCTTGTGGAGGCGGGGGGGCTCCGGCTCCCCCCTGGGTCCAAGGGGGACGCAACGGGGCTTGCGGAGGCGGGGGGCCCCGGCTCCCCCCCCCTGGGCCCAAGGGGGACGGGTATTTGGGGGACGCGACGGGGCTTGCGGAGGCGAGGGGCTCCGGCTCCCCCCCCTGGGCCCAAGGGGGACGGGTATTTGGGGGACGCGACGGGGCTTGCGGAGGCGGAGGAGCTCCGGCTCCCCCCCGGCCCAAGAGGGACGCGACGGGGCTTGCGGAGGCGGGGGGGGCTCCGGCTCCCCCCCCTGGGCCCAAGGGGGAAGCGACGGGGCTTGCGGAGGCGGGAGGGCTCCGGCTCCTCCCCCTGGGCCCAAGGGGGACGCGACGGGGCTTGTGGAGGCGGGGGGGCTCCGCCTCCCCTCCCTGGGCCCAAGGGGGACGAGACGGGGCTTGCGGAAGCGGGGGTGCTCCGGCTCCCCCCCTGGGCCCAAGGGGGACGTGACGGGGCTTGCGCAGGCGGGGGGGGCTCCGGCTCCCCCCCCTGGGCCCAAGAGGGACGTGACGGGGCTTGCGGAGGCGGGGGGGGGCTCCGGCTCCCCCCCCTGGGCCAAAGGGGGACGCGACGGGGCTTGCGGAGGCGGGGGGGCTCCGGCTCCCCCCCCTGGGCCCAAGGGGGACGCGACGGGACTTGCGGAGGCGGGAGGGCTCCGGCTCCTCCCCCCTGGGCCCAAGGGGGACGCGACGGGGCTTGTGGAGGCGGGGGGGCTCCGCCTCCCCTCCCTGGCCCAAGGGGGACGAGACGGGGCTTGCGGAGGCGGGGGGTGCTCCGGCTCCCCCCCCTGGGCCCAAGGGGGACGTGACGGGGCTTGCGCAGGCGGGGGGGGGCTCCGGCTCCCCCCCCCTGGGCCCAAAAGGGACGCGACGGGGCTTGCGGAGGCGGGGGGGGCTCCGGCTCCCCCCCTGGGCCCAAGGGGGACGCGACGGGGCTTGTGGAGGCGGGGGGGCTCCGGCTCCCCCCCTGGGCCCTAGGGGGACGCACTGGGCCCAAGGGGGACGCGACGGGGCTTGCGGAGGCGGAGGGGCTCCGGCTCCCCCCCTGGGCCCAAGGGGGACGCGACGAGGCTTGCGGAGGCGGGGGGGGCTCCGGCTCCCCCCCTGGGCCCAAGGGGGATGCGACGGGGCTTGCGGAGGCGGGGGGCTCCGGCTCCCCCCCTTGGGCCCAAGGGGGACGGGTATTTGGGGGACGCGACGGGGCTTGCGGAGGCGAGGGCCTCCGGCTCCCCCCCCCCTGGGCCCAAGGGGGACGGGTATTTGGGGGACGCGACGGGGCTTGCGGAGGCGGAGGAGCTCCGGCTCCCCCCCCGCCTAAGAGGGACGCGACGGGGCTTGCGGAGGCGGGGGGGCTCCGGCTCCCCCCCTGGGCCCAATAGGGACGCGACGGGGCTTGCGGAGGCGGGGGGGCTCTGGCTCCCCCCCCTGGGCCCAAGAGGGACGTGACGGGGCTTGCGGAGGCGGGGGGGCTCCGGCTCCCCCCCCTGGGCCCAAGGGGGACGCGACGGGGCTTGCGGAGGCGGGGGGGCTCCGGCTCCTCCCCCCTGGGCCCAAGGGGGACGCGACGGGGCTTGCGGAGGCGGGGGGCTCCGCCTCCCCTCCCTGGGCCCAAGGGGGACGAGACGGGGCTTGCGGAGGCGGGGGTGCTCCGGCTCCCCCCCTGGGCCCAAGGGGGACGCGACGGGGCTTGCGCAGGCGGGGGGGCTCCGGCTCCCCCCCTGGGCCCAAGGGGGACGCACTGGGCCCAAGGGGGACGCGACGGGGCTTGCGGAGGGGCTCCGGCTCCCCTCCTGGGCCCAAGGGGGACGCGACGGGGCTTGCGGAGGCGGGGGGGCTCCGGCTCCCCCCTGGGCCCAAGGGGGACGCGACGGGGCTTGCGGAGGCGGGGGGCTCCGGCTTCTCCCCCTTGGCCCAAGGGGGACGGGTATTTGGGGGACGCGACGGGGCTTGCGGAGGCGAGGGGCTCCGGCTCCCCCCCCTGGGCCCAAGGGGGACGGGTATTTGGGGGATGCGACGGGGCTTGCGGAGGCGGGGGGGCTCCGGCTCCCCCCCCTGGGCACAAGGGGGACGCGACGGGGCTTGCGGAGAGGGGGTCTTCGGCTCCCCCCCTGGGCCCAAGGGGGACGCCACGGGGCTTGCGGTGGCAGGGGGCTCCGGCTCCACCCCTGGGCCCAAGGGGGACGCGACAGGGCTTGCGGAGGCAGGGGGGGCTCCGGCTCCTCCCCCTGGGCCCAAAGGGGACGGTATTTGTGGGATGCGACGGGATTTGCGGAGGCGGGGGGCTCCGGCTCCCCCCCCTGGGCCCAAAGAGGACGGGTATTTGTGGGACGCGACGGGGCTTGCGGAGGCGAGGGGCTCCGGCTCCCCCCCCTGGGCCTAAGGGGGATGGGTATTTGGGGGACGCGACGGGGCTTGCAGAGGCGGGGGGCTCCGGCTCCCACCTTTGGGCACAAGGGGGACGCGACGGGGCTTGCGGAGAGGGGGGCTTCGGCTCCCCCCTGGGCCCAAGGGGGACACGACGGGGCTTGCTGAGGCGGGGGGACGCCGGCACCCCCCCCCTGGGACCAAAAGGGACGCGACGGGGCTTGCGGAGGCGGAGGGCTCCGGCTCCCCCCCCTGGGCCCAAGGGGGACGCCACGGGGCTTGCGGAAGCGGGGGACTCCGGCTCCTCCCCTGGTCCCAAGGGGGACGCGACGGGGCTTGCGGAGGCGGGGGGGCTCCGGTTCCCCCCCCCTGGGCCCAAGAGGGACGCGACGGGGCTTGCGGAGGCGGGGGGGCTCCGGCTCCCCCCTGGGCCCAAGAGGGACGCGACGGGCCTTGTGGAGGCGGGGGGGCTCCGGCTCCCCCCCTGGGCCCAAGAGGGACGCACTGGTCCCAAGGGGGACGCGACGGGGCTTGCGGAGGCGGGGGGGCTCCGGCTCCCCCCCTGGGTCCAAGGGGGACGTGACGGGGCTTGCGGAGGCGGGGGGCTCCGGCTCCCCCCCCTGGGCACAAGGGGGACGCGACGGGGCTTGCGGAGAGGGGGTCTTCGGCTCCCCCCCTGGGCCCAAGGGGGACGCCACGGGGCTTGCGGTGGCAGGGGGCTCCGGCTCCACCCCTGGGCCCAAGGGGGACGCGACAGGGCTTGCGGAGGCAGGGGGGGCTCCGGCTCCTCCCCCTGGGCCCAAAGGGGACGGTATTTGTGGGACGCGACGGGATTTGCGGAGGCGGGGGGCTCCGGCTCCCCCCCCCTGGGCCCAAAGAGGACAGGTATTTGTGGGACGCGACGGGGCTTGCGGAGGTGTGGCATCCCAGAGCTGGCTATGGCTGGGCTGAGGGTGATCTCTGTAGTCATTGTATTATTTCCTGTTGCTTCATAGCCTGTGTGACATAGCAGGGGGTCCTGAGTCTCACACAACACAGTGCCACCTAGTGAGCCTCACACATGCATTACACCTGCCATAGGATTGAATAGTAACCAAATGTCCAATGGGAGGACATCGCCTGGGAAAAGGGGAGGAGTCAGCTGATCACTGGGTCCCCATGGTAACACCCCTGCAGGAAGGTCCTGCGTGTGAGGAGTTAGAAGTGTGGAGTGTTAGGAGGAGGAGGTGAAGAGATAAGTGTGATGTCCTGTGAAGAAAGCAGTGAGTTTAGTGCAGGAATCTCAAGTCCTAGACAGGCCCAGGAAGGTTGGAGAGCTGACATACTCCAGCTATTCAGAAGATCCTGTCCCCTGTCTGCCTAGCCATCGCCCTGAAGGAAGTCACTCGTCATCATCTTGTCAGCATGAGACTGTGGAGAGAACATTCTGGAACACGTGCTCCATAGCAAGTATCACAGGATCCAGGGGCTAAGGCCAGACCTGTGGAATATCCTGCCCCCCTGACTATTGCACCCCGAAACTCTGAGCTATCAGGACCACATAACGTGAGTGGGGAATATTATGTTCTAGTATCATGGTGGGCATCCTCCTATGTGCCAAATAGGAGCCCAGACGCACCTTAGGGCTGTAACACTGAAGTATAAGGGGCTAGGAACACCTTTCATCAAGTCTACCCTGCACCCCAGGACTTTGCTGTGTCACCAGGCGTACCCCGTTGTTTTGTATTGAAGAAACTGTTTAAGCATTTGTGCCTCCACACCCATGGAAGTAAAAGTTCAACTTTACAACCGTTTCTGTGTCTGACTCTGCACCGACAACATCAGGGCGCCCCAAACACCACCAGTCGGCACAGTATAGGGGAAGCGCCCCGGGGGAACAATCACCACCAACATTTGTGCAGCCCCCTCATCACCGGTACCAGTGGTGGTAACGTGGGACAGCACCAGCGCTGCGCCCTCGTGCCCAGAGACCGTGACAAGTCTGTGCTGTTTGCACCCCGCAATCCCAACTGCAGCGTTACCTTCCATCTGGTCACCGCAAGAAGAACTGGCGTCACGAACAGGATACGGGTGTGTGCCATTTTGAGAAAGTCGCCACGAAAAGTGCGCCAAATTGTCTCCAGAGCATCGGTCTTTATTGTGGACTTTGCTAAGATCAAGTTTATTCCCTGAGAGTGCTTGCAACAAAGAGGGGGATCCCTATACCCCTGAAGTAAGCCATAAAGACTGTCCTCTCAGTGTGTTACAGCCCTGGAAGAGTTAAAACGCCCAGGACTTGTTTGCTGCGCCACATCGCTGTGTAAGAACGCCCACAAAGGGTTAACTGAACCTTGCAAAAGTGCGGGAGATTTTTAGCACTGCCCATGAGGCCAGGAGACCCATCTGCCGCCATCTTAGGAGAGCCCAGAATGCTGAGCGCAATGCTCCAGCGTACCCATACAAGAAAGTGAAAGGCGAACGTGCCAGCGCCATTTCTGACTCTCCGGTGCCGCATCACCGTCCCTGCTGTGCACCGCTGATCTCTGGTCCACTCTGCAGTTGCTGTCAGTGAGTACTGTGCCTCCCTGTCCTTGTCTTCAGTCCTCCCACGGCCCCAGCGAGTGTTTTCCGTGTACAGTGTCCGTGGGGAGTGCCACCATTAAAGAGGGGGAGCACACCGTCAGCCTGCATCACAGTGACTCTGTTAATAGCTACAGCATTCCAAGTTGTAGTCTCCATTCCCTGCCAGCAAGCAGTTGAGTTTCTTAAAGAGACGGCGACCTAATTCCAGTCATACCTGCAAACAACATGACTGAGCAAAGTGACATTGTGCCATCTGTTTCTAGTGATCCAGCAGTGCCCATGGCGAGCAGCCTACCATTCTCCATGCCATTTTACCCTGGCGCACCATGGCTGCCGCGCTACAAAGGGGAGGCGCATACCCTCAGGGACTTTCGTGAGAAGATGCTGTCTCTCTTCCAGTTCTATCCTCTGAATACAGAACAGCAGATACAGATCCTGCTGGGCCAGCTTGAGGGTGCTGCAGCTAGGGAGGTCAAATCCTGGCCTGCCTCTGACAAAAGAACCCCTGGGCAAATTCTGGACAAACTCCAGGTGAACTTTGACGTGCGATCTGTCTCCGAGGTAAAGATGCGCTTCTTTTCCAGATGACAACTACCTGGTGAGACCCTGCGGGACTATGCTTTATCCCTCCAAGAGGCGTTCAGAGCTGTGGTGCAAGTGGATCCACGTGAAAATGTGGACTCTGATAAAATCTTGCTTGACCGCTTCATAGAAGGGGCGGGTACCACATTGCTCCAGAGTCAGTTGCGAATGCTTGCTGCACAACATCCCAGCATCACGTTTGCTGACTTCAAGGCCCTTGCCATCCAGGTCTTGGGACAGGAGCAGCCCCAGCCGAGCCCAGTCATCTGTGCTCCCTCACCTGGACCCTCAACAAGCATCGCTCCAGTTGTCCTGTCACTACCTCTGGGTACCTCACCTGCTGCCCAAACTGCGCAGACTACACCAGCAGACTCCAGAGATGACCTTCTGGCCCGAGTGGATCATCTGACCCGTGCCATGGAACAGATCACCGTCCGTCTAGATCGTCTGACCCAGCCGTCTTCATCGTCCAGTGATCCTTTGCGAAGTCTCAACATCTCACCTGAGTCGCCGCCCAGACGTCCGTCTTCAGTGAAACCTCCGCAGAGTGAGAGGCCATACTGTACCTATTGCCATAGATATGGACACACCAGGCCTCAGTGTTTTCAGTTAAACGGGCCACCCCCGAGGCAGCGGGCCGCCCCTCGGGAGGAAAGAAGAAGGGCCCAGGTGAATCTTCAGTGCCATTGTCACGCTTCGTCTCAGCCTGCCCACACATCACAATCCGGGTGAACGGCGTCCCTCTGACAGCGTTGGTGGACACTGGATCTCAGGTAACAACCCTGCGCAAGCAGGTGTTCCTTGAACATTGGGACTTAGGTGTGTTGAATAGAACACCTGACACATGGATAAATCTGTGTGCCAGCAATGGACAGCCCATACCACAGCAGGGTTATTGGGAACCCACTATCCAGATTGGGGACTTGAAACTGCCTAGACAGGGTGTAATTGTCACTGATGTAGAGGATGATAGGTTTGCAGTTGTAATATTAGGCATGAATGTTTTACGCCATTGCTTTGCAGAAGTGTTGGATGCCTTGCATGCCTCTCTCCTTACAGCTTCTCCCAGTGACCAGCAGACCATTCAGCGGGCCATTTGTGTACTCAATGCCCAGCACAAGTTCGCCAACAAACAAGGTGAAATTGGTCGAGTCCGGATTCAAGATACCCGTCCAGTAACCCTACAGCCTGGAACAGAAACTATGGTGTGGTGCCGTGCCCGTCCGGGCATAGAAAATCAGGACTACGAGGCCTTGCTACAACCCATACAGGTAGATGGCCAACCACTTGTCATGGCTGCCCGCAGCCTTGTCACAGTTTCCAATGGACGTGTTCCTGTCCGCTTAGTCAACTTGGGCGATGCTCCCGTGAACCTCCACAAGTTCCACTCTGTGGCCCTGCTACACCGGTTAGCACCAGAAGACATTCTCTCTGGTGATTCTACCGCCACACAGCGTTCCACCCAAGCTGCTGAGAACATTCAGAATGGAGCCACGAAGTCCTGGTGGGATGAATTGAACGTGGGAGACGCCAATACCCCTATAGAGCACATCAATGGGGTTCGCAATGTGGCCAAGCGTTACCAACAGGCATTCAGCAAACACCCATTGGACTTTGGTAAGACCACGACCATACAACATCGCATTCTGACTGGCGACCACCATCCAATCAAGGAGCGTCACCGTCCAATACCACCAGCGATGTACCAACCGGTGAAAAAGTTGATCCAAGAGATGCGAGATGCTGATGTCATCCGGGAGAGTAACAGCCCCTGGGCAGCCCCGCTAGTCCTTGTCAAGAAGAAAGACGGAACCCTACGATTTTGTGTGGACTATCGTAAACTCAACAACGTCACGCACAAAGACGCATACCCATTGCCGCGGATTGAGGAATCTCTAACGGATTTGGGATCAGCTACCTGTTTCTCGACCCTGGACTTAACCAGTGGATACTGGCAAGTCCCTATGGCGCCTGAAGATCATGAAAAGACTGCGTTTACGACCCCGATGGGACTCTTTGAATTCAATAGTATGCCATTTGGGCTATGTAATGCCCCAGCCACATTCCAACGGCTTATGGAGAGGTGCCTCGGCAATGAGAATTTCCAGAGTGTGCTACTGTACCTGGACGATGTTATTGTATTCTCCCGGACATACCAAGAACACCTTCGTCACCTGTCCGAGGTATTCAAGGTACTTATACAGCACGGCCTAAAGTTGAAGCCCTCCAAGTGCTACCTGTTGAAACCCCAAGTTCACTACCTTGGGCATGTCGTGAGCGCACAAGGCGTCCAACCTGATCCTGAAAAGATCACTGCAGTCCAGAACTGGCGAAGACCGACTACCGTCAAAGAAGTCCGAAGCTTCCTTGGATTCGCAGGTTACTACCGGCGTTTCATACCACACTTCGCCCAAGTAGCCGAGCCTCTGAACGAGTTGTTGCGCGGTTGTCCCAGAGAAAACTACAACCGAAAGCTTCCGGTAGACTGGACAGCGCGTCAAGAGGAAGCCTTTCAAGCGCTTAAAGCACTTCTGACGCAACCACCAATTCTAGCCTATCCCGACTACAGTCAGCCATTCCGCTTGTACACAGATGCAAGTCACCAAGGTTTGGGTGCAGTGTTGTCCCAGGTTCAGGACAACAAAGAGCGAGTCATCGCCTACGCCAGCAGGAGTCTGAGAGGCGCGGAGAAGAACGACCAGAACTATAGTTCTTTCAAACTCGAACTTCTGGCGCTTGTCTGGGCCGTGACAGAGAAGTTTAAAGACTACCTGGCTGCCACACCCTTTACCGTGTACACAGATAACAATCCGTTGGCGCATCTGGACACTGCTCGACTGGGAGCCCTTGAACAACGGTGGGCCTCAAGACTCGCGAATTACAAGTTCTCTGTCAAGTATCGCAGTGGCAAGTCCAACACTAACGCTGATGCACTCTCAAGGTTGCCTGTGGGAGAAGAACCACCCCGAGAAGACATCTGGGAAGAGGTGGAGATGCCACCATTCTACAACAAGTTTGCCCAACAGGTTGCTATTGGTGTCCCTGTAGAAGGAGAATCTCTGGCGAAAACAGCTGCCGAATCCCTCCAGGAGCCATCTCTGTGGAAAACGTTCCAAGAAGAGAGCAGAGTTTTAGGAGAATTGTCAGATTTCCTGCTTACAGGAAGAATACCAACCCGTGTAAAGAGAGGTCTTCATGACGTGGAATTAAAACGCCTTTGGCGACAGAGGAAGCGCCTGTTTGTCCAACGAGGCCTTCTACTTAGAAACACTCTTGATCCTGTCACAGGTGAAAGGCTTCATCAGATCCTCGTACCAAGAAGAGACGCACAGATGATACTTGAGGCGTATCATGACAGATCCGGTCACTTCGGGGTACAAAAGACCGAAGCTACCATCCGTCGTCGCTTCTATTGGGTTGGGATGAGGAGTGACATTGAGAGTTGGTGCCGAGAGTGTCCCGCCTGTAGTATCACCAAGGAAGGTCGAAGAGATCAGAAGGCCCCTCTACATCCAATTAAGACTCAAAAGCCGTGTGAAATTGTTGCTCTGGACCATGTGAAGTTGGGTCCCACACGTTCCGGCTACAGCTACGCTCTGACAATGGTGGATCATTACTCCAAGTTCCTTGTCATCGTGCCTGTCAGAGATCTTACAGCAAGAACTACGGCTGAGACCTTCTACGCAGAGTTTGTCCGCCATTACGGTTGTCCTGAGCATATCCTCACTGACCGTGGATCGGCGTTTGAATCCCAATTGTTCCGTGAGCTGTGTCAGTTCCAAGACTGCAAGAAGTTGCGAACCACAGCGTATCACCCTCAAGGGAATGGTATGTGCGAGAAGGCAAATCAAGTGATCATCGGCATGCTAAGAACAGCCGCAGTTACACCTGGTGTTGAGTGGCCTGAGCGTATCAAGGACTTGGCCTATATTTACAACAACACACCCCAAACATCTACAGGATATGCACCATTTTATCTAATGTTTGGAAGACAAGGTCAACTTCCTTCAGACTTAACCCTTGGTGTGAAGGTCCCTGACACCATCAATCCACTACCCATAACAGACTGGGTTGTTGAACACCGCCGACGTATGGAGGAAGCTAAAGAGATAGTTGAAACGCGCATGGATGAGGTTCGTAGGAGACAACAGGAGGATTACAACCATCGCGCCCATGCAGCGCCCCTGAAAGTTGGCAACCGTGTATGGTTAAGGAATAACCATCGGAATGGGAAATTGGATCCATTCTGGGAGAAAGAACCATACAGTATCATCTCCATACCATATCCTGAATCCGACGTGTATGAGATCTCTAAACCTGGGAGACAGCCCCAAGTAGTACACCGAAACCGTCTGAAGCTGTGCCTTAAAGAAGGACTACCCACAGAGGTGCCCCCAGCTGAGACAACGAGTACAGAGATCTTGTCACCTTCTGAAGCGAAAGAGAGACCCCCAACGTTAACTGAGCTTATGTGGGCGCCTAAACTACTACCATTTAGCTGTTATCCACCAATTGCTCTAGTGCAAGAGAACCCTTCGACAGATGATTTAATTGATTTCAGTGACTCTGTTCCTGATTCAAATCTTGTTCCACTTAGGCGTTCTGAGCGTACCACAAAAGGCATACCTGTGTTTTTCCTGTGTGTATATACAGTATATATATAATATCTTGCCATGTAATATAGTATTTACATTTATATGCAACAATCCATGCCATAGTGCCTGGCTCACCGAGCCAAGGAAGTTCTGTTACCCCATTGCGGTATGGACATTCGTGCTAGAGTGCCCACTCTTCTTTACAGAAAGGACTGTTTATTGTTTCTCAGAGAGACTCTCATGATAATGGACACTCACTAAATTTGTGCCAGAGAGCCTCTGGACCCATTTGCACTACTGTTGTTTCTATATGGACTGTCTGATGGTACCGCCAAAAGGTTCCATAAGTCTACGTTTAATTATCTCTCAGTTACCCTTCAGACTTCTCATGGACATTCCAGGACTATGCCGGGAGGTCTTACCTCAAGTTTCTAAGTATTATATTTTTCTAAACTGTTAGTGACATTTGCACTTTATTCGTATTTATTAACGTTATGTTACATTTCTCACCTTCACCCCAGCCCGTCGCCGAGGTCGGCTCAGTGAAAGAGGGGGAGTATGTGGCATCCCAGAGCTGGCTATGGCTGGGCTGAGGGTGATCTCTGTAGTCATTGTATTATTTCCTGTTGCTTCATAGCCTGTGTGACATAGCAGGGGGTCCTGAGTCTCACACAACACAGTGGAAGGGGGGGAAAAAAAGGGGGGGCCCTTTTTGGGGGTAACTGGGTATTTTTTTAAGTAAGGTTTTAGGAGTACTCGCTCCCTTCATCAGACATGGTGTGATACAAGAACTGAAAATTAACAGATTTTTATACACATGGTTTTCAAAGCATTTTAGAGTCCTTAAAAAAATTGCAATCTAAGTAGAGAAGTTATTTACAACAGGTCAAAAAAAACAGTCTGGAAACTTGTGGTGCGTGACGGAGGGATCAGTAATTCTTGCTGTTATCTGTTTGCTATCAGGAGGTGATTTGTGACCCTCACAGGTCACACATAGTGTGATTTGAAGCTGGCATGAATATTGAGTTCAGTTCATGGTTCAAACATAGTGTGACATGAAGCTGGCATGAATATTAAGTCCAAATTGCAGAGTTTGAAATTTTTGCATAAATTTATACTCCATTTCTTTTCTTTTCTCCTGTGTCTTAAAATGTCCCATTAAAACCACAACCCGCAAATCTTCAATAGAGTGGTTTTCTCCGGAGAAATGTGCGGCCACTGGGAGATCGGTTCTGCTGTTATTAATGGTGGATCTGTGTGAGTTCATTCGTTGACTGAGTCTCTGCCCTGTTTCCCCCACATAGAGGCCTGTGGTGGGACATTGCACACACATTATGAGGTACACCACATTGGAAGACCTGCAGGAAAATGTCCCCCTAATTCTGTGCACCTGTTGTGACTGTGGGATAGGTACACTGTCAGCGGTGTGGATGTGCTTGCAGGTCATGCACCTTTTATGTAGGCAAGGTGAGGTGCCATTTTCAGTTGGGGCCTTCAGGGAACTCCGGACGATAATGCGCCTCAGGTTTGGTGGTTGTCGAAAGGAGAGGAGAGGGGGGACTGGAAATATGTCCTTGAGTCTGTTGTCCCTATGTAGTACAGGTTGGAGCTCCTTGGCAATCCTTCGTAGGATCTCCAGCTGTGGGTTGTAGGTGACAACTAGGGGCACTCGGGCTTCTTTCTGGGTCTCTCTATATGTGAGCAGACTGTCTCTGTTAATGGCTGCTGCTTTGTTTAATTGGTTGTCTGTCACTTTTGGTTTGTATCCCAATCTGAGAAATTTCAACCTCAGATCCAGGAGGTGCTTGTCCAGGTCTGTTTTGTCGGAGCAAATACGATTGTATCGTATAGCCTGGCTGTAGATGATAGATTGTCTTGTGTGCTTGGGGTGGAAGCTGTCGTTTCTCAGGTAGGCCGTTCTGTCTGTGGGTTTGTGGTATATTGATGTGAGTAGCCGGTGGTCTTTAATGTATATTGTGGTATCCAGAAAGTGAATTTCACTCCCTGAATAGCTAAGTTTAAGGTTGATGGTCGGGTGAAAGTCATTGAAGTCATTATGGAATTGAAGTAGGGCCTCCTCACCTGCAGTCCAGATGACAAGGATATCATCGATATAACGAAGGTAAATCATAGGTTTGGTGGTGCATGTTGATAAATATGTTCCTTCCATTTCTGCCATAAAGAGATTTGCATATTGGGGTGCACATCTGGTCCCCATTGAAGTTCCCATTCGCTGTAGATATAGATCCTCTCCAAAGGTAAAATGGTTGTGGCTAAGGATGAATTGTATGAGCTGCGTTACTGGTTCTGTTGGGAGGTTTTGTTTTGCCAGGTGTACCCGACATGCTGCAACTCCATCCTTGTGGGGAATGTTAGTATACAGGGATTCCACATCCATGGTGGCCAAAATGGTACCCTCAGGTAGAGGGCCCAGGGCATTCAGTTTGTTAAGAAGGTCAGTGGTGTCCTGGATATAGCTTGGAGTATCCCTGACAAGGGGTTTTAGGAGATTTTCCACCCAACCTGAGATGTTTTCTGTCAGTGTCCCAATGCCAGAAATGATAGGCCTCCCAGGGTTGCCATCTTTGTGTATCTTTGGGAGCATATAGAAGCAGCCCGGCCTGGGATCTTGGGGGATAAGTCCTTTTACCTGATTCTGGATCTGGACTGGAAACTCCTTGATCATACTCTTTAGTTCTTTCATATAGGCCTCTGTGGGATCACTTCCAAGTTTGGAGTAATGGATGGGATTTGACAGTTGCCTGTTTGCTTCCTGGATATAGTCTGAGGTATTCATTATGACTATTGCGCCCCCTTTGTCAGCTGGTTTTATTATTATATCCTGATTTTCTTTCAGTGATGTAATAGCCTTCTGTTCCTGCAGGGTTAGGTTATGCGCCTGTTTCTTTTGTTTCTCTAGGATTTCTGATTTTACTTTGCTTCTGAAACAGTCAATATATTTATCCAGTGCTGCATTAGCTCCAGGGCGTGGGGTCCAGGTAGATTTTTTGGTAGGATTCCTTATGGGCTGTTCCATCTCAGAGTCACTGCTGTATGGAGGGTCTTTGTCATAAAAATATTCCCTTAATCTCATTTTTCTGAAAAACTCCTCCATATCATTGCAGAGTTGGATATGGTCAGTGTGTGCTGAGGGGCAGAAGGACAGACCTTTGGAGAGAACTGACATTTCGTGTTTGTTTGGCTCATAAGAGGAAAGATTCACAACACAGCTTTGCTGAGCTGGGCTAGTACTTGCGGTTGTAGTAATGAGGCCTTTTTGTCTCAGTCTGTGGAGCTTTTTCTTTTTGTTGTTAATAAGCATATCCTCCGACAAAACAGACCTGGACAAGCACCTCCTGGATCTGAGGTTGAAATTTCTCAGATTGGGATACAAACCAAAAGTGACAGACAACCAATTAAACAAAGCAGCAGCCATTAACAGAGACAGTCTGCTCACATATAGAGAGACCCAGAAAGAAGCCCGAGTGCCCCTAGTTGTCACCTACAACCCACAGCTGGAGATCCTACGAAGGATTGCCAAGGAGCTCCAACCTGTACTACATAGGGACAACAGACTCAAGGACATATTTCCAGTCCCCCCTCTCCTCTCCTTTCGACAACCACCAAACCTGAGGCGCATTATCGTCCGGAGTTCCCTGAAGGCCCCAACTGAAAATGGCACCTCACCTTGCCTACATAAAAGGTGCATGACCTGCAAGCACATCCACACCGCTGACAGTGTACCTATCCCACAGTCACAACAGGTGCACAGAATTAGGGGGACATTTTCCTGCAGGTCTTCCAATGTGGTGTACCTCATAATGTGTGTGCAATGTCCCACCACAGGCCTCTATGTGGGGGAAACAGGGCAGAGACTCAGTCAACGAATGAACTCACACAGATCCACCATTAATAACAGCAGAACCGATCTCCCAGTGGCCGCACATTTCTCCGGAGAAAACCACTCTATTGAAGATTTGCGGGTTGTGGTTTTAATGGGACATTTTAAGACACAGGAGAAAAGAAAAGAAATGGAGTATAAATTTATGCAAAAATTTCAAACTCTGCAATTTGGACTTAATATTCATGCCAGCTTCATGTCACACTATGTTTGAACCATGAACTGAACTCAATATTCATGCCAGCTTCAAATCACACTATGTGTGACCTGTGAGGGTCACAAATCACCTCCTGATAGCAAACAGATAACAGCAAGAATTACTGATCCCTCCGTCACGCACCACAAGTTTCCAGACTGTTTTTTTTGACCTGTTGTAAATAACTTCTCTACTTAGATTGCAATTTTTTTAAGGACTCTAAAATGCTTTGAAAACCATGTGTATAAAAATCTGTTAATTTTCAGTTCTTGTATCACACCATGTCTGATGAAGGGAGCGAGTACTCCTGAAAGCTTACTTATAAATATACTCAGTTAGCCTCTAAAAGGTATCGCCTGATTTCTTCACTCTTCCACTACTTTCAATGGCTAACACGGTACAACATTATACTACTACACAACACAGTGCCACCTAGTGAGCCTCACACATGCATTACACCTCCCATAGGATTGAATAGTAACCAAATGTCCAATGGGAGGACATCGCCTGGGAAAAGGGGAGGAGTCAGCTGATCACTGGGTCCCCATGGTAACACCCCTGCAGGAAGGTCCTGCGTGTGAGGAGTTAGAAGTGTGGAGTGTTAGGAGGAGGAGGTGAAGAGATAAGTGTGATGTCCTGTGAAGAAAGCAGTGAGTTTAGTGCAGGAATCTCAAGTCCTAGACAGGCCCAGGAAGGTTGGAGAGCTGACATACTCCAGCTATTCAGAAGATCCTGTCCCCTGTCTGCCTAGCCATCGCCCTGAAGGAAGTCACTCGTCATCATCTTGTCAGCATGAGACTGTGGAGAGAACATTCTGGAACACGTGCTCCATAGCAAGTATCACAGGATCCAGGGGCTAAGGCCAGACCTGTGGAATATCCTGCCCCCCTGACTATTGCACCCCGAAACTCTGAGCTATCAGGACCACATAACGTGAGTGGGGAATATTATGTACTAGTATCGTGGTGGGCATCCTCCTATGTGCCAAATAGGAGCCCAGACGCACCTTAGGGCTGTAACACTGAAGTATAAGGGGCTAGGAACACCTTTCATCAAGTCTACCCTGCACCCCAGGACTTTGCTGTGTCACCAGGCGTACCCCGTTGTTTTGTATTGAAGAAACTGTTTAAGCATTTGTGCCTCCACACCCATGGAAGTAAAAGTTCAACTTTACAACCGTTTCTGTGTCTGACTCTGCACCGACAACATCAGGGCGCCCCAAACACCACCAGTCGGCACAGTATAGGGGAAGCGCCCCGGGGGAACAATCACCACCAACATTTGTGCAGCCCCCTCATCACCGGTACCAGTGGTGGTAACGTGGGACAGCACCAGCGCTGCGCCCTCGTGCCCAGAGACCGTGACAAGTCTGTGCTGTTTGCACCCCGCAATCCCAACTGCAGCGTTACCTTCCATCTGGTCACCGCAGAGGCGAGGGGCTCCGGCTCCTCCCCCTGGGCCTAAGGGGGATGGGTATTTGGGGGACGCGACGGGGCTTGAAGAGGCGGGGGGCTCCGGCTCCCACCTCTGGGCACAAGGGGGACGTGACGGGGCTTGCGGAGAGGGGGGCTTCGGCTCCCCCCTGGGCCCAAGGGGGACACGACGGGGCTTGCTGAGGCGGGGGGACTCCGGCACCCCCCCTGGGCCCAAAAGGGACGCGACGGGGCTTGCGGAGGCGGAGGGCTCCGGCTCCCCCCCTGGGCCCAAGGGGGACGCCACGGGGCTTGCGGAAGCGGGGGACTCCGGCTCCTCCCCTGGTCCCAAGGGGGACGCGACGGGGCTTGCGGAGGCGGGGGGGGCTCCGGCTCTCCCCCTGGGCCCAAGGGGGACGGGTATTTGGGGGACGCGACGGGGCTTGCGGAGGCGGGGGGGCTCCGGCTACCCCCCTAGGCCCAAGGGGGACGCCACGGGGCTTGCGGTGGCGGGGGGCTCCGGCACCCCCCCCTGGGCACAAGGGGGACGCGACGGGGCTTGCGGAGGCGGGGGGCTCCGGCTCCCCCCCTGGGCCCAAGGGGGACACGACGGGGATTGCGGCGGCTGGGGGGCTCCGGCTCCTCCCCCTGGGCCCAAAGGGGATGGGTATTTGGGAAACGCGACGGGACTTGCAGAGGCGGGGGGCTCCGGCTCCCCCCCTCTGGGCACAAGGGGGACGCGACGGGGCTTGCAGAGAGGGGGGGCTTCGGCTCCCCCCTGAGCCCAAAGGGGACGCGACGGGGCTTGCGGAGTCGGGGGGCTGCGGCTCCCCCCCTGGACCCAAGCGGGACGCGACGGGGCTTGCGGAGGCGGGGGGCTCCGGCTCCCCCCCTGAGCCCAAGGGGGACGCGACAAGGCTTGCGGAGGCTGGGGGTTCCAGCTCCCCCCCTGGGCCCAAGGGGGACGCGACGGGGCTTGCGGAGGCGGGGGGGGCTCCGGCTCCCCCCCCGGGCCCAAAGGGGATGGCTATTTGGGGGACGCGACGGGGCTTGCGGAGTCGGGGGGCTCCGGCTTTCCCCCTGGGCCCAAGGGGGACGGGTATTTGGTGGACGCGACGTGGCTTGCAGAGGCGGGGGGCTCCGGCTCCCCCCCCCTGGGCACAAGGGGAACGCGACGGGGTTTGCGGAGAGGGGGGGCTTCGGCTCCCCCCTGGGCCCATGAGGGACGCCACGGGGCTTGCGGAGGCGGGGGGCTCCGGCAGCCCCCCCTGGACCCAAGGGGGACGCGATGGGGCTTACGGAGGCGGGGGGACTCCAGCACCCCCCGCTGGACCCAAAAGGGACGCGACGGGGCTTGCGGAGGCGGGGGGCTCCGGCTCCCCCCCTGGGCACACGGGGGGACGCGACGGGGCTTGCGGAGAGGGGGTCTTCGGCTCCCCCCCTTTGCCCAAAGGGGACGCGACGGAGATTGCGGAGTCGGGGGGCTCCGGCTCCCCCTCCTGGGCCCAAGGGGGACGCGACGGGGCTTGCGGAGGCGGGGGGGCTCCGGCTACCCCCCTAGGCCCAAGGGGGACGCCACGGTGCTTGCGGTGGCGGGGGGGCTCCGGCTCCCCCCTGGCCCCAAGGAGGACGCGACGGGGCTTGTGGAGGCGGGGGCGCTTTGGCTCCCCCCCCTGGGCCCATGGGGGACGCGACGGGGCTTGCGGAGGCGGGGGGCTCCGGCTCCCCCCCCTGGGCCCAAGGGGGACGCCACGGGGCTTGCGGAAGCGGGGGGCTCCGGCTCCCCCCTGGGCCCAAGGAGGACTCGACGGGGCTTGCGGAGGCGGGGTACTCTTGCTCCCCCCTGGGCCCAAGGGGGACGCGACGGGGCTTGTGGAGGCGGGGGTGCTCCGGCTCCTCCCCCTGGGCCCAAAGGGGACCGGTATTTGTGGGACGCGACGGGGCTTGCGGAGGCGGGGGGCTCCGGCTCCCACCTCTGAGCACAAGGAGGATGCGACGGGTCTTGCGGAGGAGGGGCGCTCTGGCTCGCCCCCCTGGGCCCAAGGGGGACGGGTATTTTGGGGACGCGACGGGGTTTGCAGAGGCGGGGGGCTCCGGCTCCCCCCCCTGAGCCCAAGGGGGACGCCACGGGGCTTGCGGTGGCGGGGGGCTCCGGCTCCACCCCTGGCCCCAAGGAGGACGCGACAGGGCTTGCGGAGGCGGGGGCGCTCCTGCTCCCCCCTGGGCCCATGGGGGACGCGACGGGGGCTTGCGGAGGTGGGGGGCTCCGGCTCCCCCCTGGGCCCAAGGGGGACGCGACGGGGCTTGCGGAGGCGGGGGGCTCCGGCTACCCCCCTAGGCCCAAGGGGGACGCCACGGGGCTTGCGGTGGCGGGGGGCTCCGGCTCCCCCCCTGGCCCCAAGGAGGACGCGACAGGGCTTGCGGAGGCGGGGGCGCTCCGGCTCCCCCCCTGGGCCCATGGGGGACGCGACGGGGCTTGCGGAGGTGGGGGGCTCCGGCTCCCCCCTGGGCCCAAGGGGGACGCCACGGGGCTTGCGGAGGTGGGGGGCTCCGGCTCCCCCCCCTGGGCCCAAGGGGGACGCCACGGGGCTTGCGGAGGTGGGGGGCTCCGGCTCCCCCCCCTGGGCCCAAGGGGGACGCCACGGGGCTTGCAAAGGCGAGGGGCTCCGGCTCCCCCCCTGAGCCCAAGGGGGACGCGACGGGGCTTGCGGAGGCGGGGGGGCTCCGGCTCCCCCCCCCGGGCCCAAAGGGGATGAGTATTTGGTGGACGCGACGGGGCTTGCGGAGGCGGGGGGCTCCGGCTCTCCCCCTGGGCCCAAGGGGGACGGGTATTTGGGGGACGCGACGGGGCTTGAGGAGGCGGGGGGCTCCGGCTCCCCCCTAAGCCCAAGGGGGACGCGACGGGGCTTGCGGAGGCGGGGGCTCCGGCTCCCCCCCTGGGCCCAAGGGGGATGGGTATTTGGGGGACGCGATGGGGCTTGCGGAGGCGGGGGGCTCTGGCTCCCCCCCCTGGGACCAAGGGGGACGCGACGGGGCTTGAGGAGGCGGGGGGCCCCAGCTCCCCCCCCGGGGCCCAAGGGGGACGGGTATTTGGGGGACGAGACAGGGCTTGCGGAGGCGGGGGGCTCCGGCTCCCCCCCTTGGGCACAAGGGGGACGCGACGGGGCTTGCGGAGGCGGGGGGGCTTCGGCTCCCCCCTGGGCCCAAGGGGGATGGGTATTTGGGGGACGCAACGGGGCTTGCGGAGAGGGGGGCTTCGGCTCCCCCCTGGGCCCAAGGTGGACGCGACGGAGCTTGAGGAGGCGGGGGGCTCCGGCTCACCCCCTGGGCCCAAGGTGGACACGACGGATCTTGCGGAGGCTGGGGGCTCCGGCTCCCCCCTTGAGCCCAAGGGGGACGTGACAGGGCTTGCGGAGGCGGGGGGCTCCGGCTCCCCCCCTGGGCCCAAGGGGGACGGGTATTTGGGGGACGCGACGGGGCTTGAGGAGGCGGGGGGCTCCGAATCCTCCCCTGGGCCCAAGGGGGACGCGACGGGGCTTGCGGAGGCTGGGGGGCTCCGGCTCCCCCCCTGGGCCCAAGGGGGACGCGACGGGGCTTGCGGAGGCTGAGGGCTCCGGCTCCCCCCCTGGGCCCAAGGGGGACGCGACGGGGCTTGCGGGGGCTCCGGCTCCCCCCCCTGGGCCCAAGGGGGACGGGTATTTGGGGGACGCGACGGGCTTGTGGAGGCGGGGGGCTCCGGCTCCCCCCTCTGGGCACAAGGGGGACGCGACGGGGCTTTTGGAGGCGGGGGGCTGCGGCTCCCCCCCTGGGCCCAAGGGGGACGCGACGGGGCTTGCGGAGGGGGGCTCCGGCTCCCACCCGCGGCCCAAAGGGGACGTGATGGGGCATGCGGAGGCGGGGGGCTCCGGGCCCAAGGGCGATGGGTATTTCTGAGGCGGGGGCTCCGGCTTTCCCCTGGGCCCAAGGGGAATGGGTATTTGGTGACGCAACGGGGCTTGCGGAGTCGGGGTGCTAGGGCACCCCCCCTGGGCGCAAAGGGGACGCGACGGGGCTTGCGGAGGCGGGGAGCTCTGGCTCCACTCTGGTCCCAAGGGGGACGCGACGGGGTTTGCGGAGGCAGGGGGCTCCGGCCCCGCCCTGGGCCCAAGGGGGACGGGTATTTGGGGAACACGACGGGGCTTGCAGAGGCGGGGGTCTCTGGCTCCCCCCCTGGGCACAAGGGGAACGCAACGGGGATTACGGAGGCGGTGGGCTGCGTGTCACCCCCTGGGCCCAAGAGGGACAGGTATTTGGGGGACGCGACGGGGCTTGCGGAGGCGGGGGGCTCCGGCTTCCCCCTGGAACTAAGGGGGAAGCGACGGGGCTTGCGGAGGCAGGGGGCTCCGGCTCCCCCCCTGGGCACAAGGGGGGCGCGACGGGGCTTGCGGAGGCAGGGGGCTCCGGCTCCCCCCCTGGGCACAAGGGGGGCGCGACGGGGCTTGCGGAGGCGGGGGGCTCCCCCCCTGGGCCCAAGGGGGACGCGACGGGGTTTGCGGAGGCAGGTCGCTCCGACCCCGCCCTGGGCCCAAGGGGGATGGGTATTTGGGGAACACGACGGGGCTTGCGGAGGCGGGGGGCTCCAGCCCCCCCCTGGGCCCAAGGGGGACGGGACGGGGCTTGCGGAGGCGGGGGGCTCCGGCTCTCCCCCTGGGCCCAAGGGGGACACGATTCCCCCCCTGGGCACAAGGGGCATGCGACTCCCCCCCTGGGCACAAGGGGCATGCGACTAGGCTTGCGGATGCGGGGGGGCTCCGGCTCCCCCCCTGTGCCCAAGGGGGATGCGACAGAGCTTGCGGAGGGGTGGGCTTCCGGCCCCCCCTGAGCCCAAGGGGGATGGGTATTTGGGGGACACGACGAGAGTTGCGGAGACGGGGGGCTCCGGCACCCCCCCTTGGCCCAAGGGGGATGCGACGGGGCTTGCAGAGGCGGGGGGGCTCCGGCACCCTCCCTGGGCCCAAGGGGGGATGCGACGGGGCTTGCGGGGGCCTCCGACACCCCCCCTGGGCCCAAGGGGGACACGACGGGGCTTGCGGAGGCGGAGGGCTCCGGCTCCCCCTCTGGGCACAAGGGGGGCCGCGACAGGGTTTGTGGTGGCGGGAGGCTCCGGCTCCCCCCCCTGGACCCAAGGGGGACGCGACGGGGCTTGCGGAGGCCGGGGGGTCCGGCTCCCCCCGTGGGCCCAAGGAGACGCGACTGGGCTTGCGGAGACGGAGGGCTCCGGCTCCCCCCCTGGGCCCAAAGGGGACGCGACGGGGCTTGCGGAGGCGGGGGGCTCCGGCTCCCCCCCCCTGTGCCCAAGGGGGTCGGGTATTTGGGGGACACGACGGGGCTTGCAGAGGCGGGGGGCTCCGGCACCCCCCTGAGCCTAAGGGGGAAGCGATGGGGCTTTCGGAGGCAGGGGGCTCTGGCTCTCCCACTGGGCACAAGAGGGACGTGACGGGGCTTGCAGTGGGGGGGACTCTGGCTCCCACCCTGGGCCCAAAGGAGACGTGATGGGGCATGCGGAGGCGGGGGTCTCCGGGCCCAAGGGCGACGGGTATTTCGGAGGCGGGGGCTTCGGCTCCCCCTTGGGCCCAAGGGGAACAGGTAATTGGGGATGCGACGGGCCTTGCGGAGGCGGGGTGCCCCGGCTCCCCCCCTGGGCACAAGAGGGAGGCGACGGGGCTTGCGGAGGCGGGGTGCCCCGGCTCCCCACCTGGGCACAAGAGGGAGGCGACGGGGCTTGTGGAGGCTGGGGGCTCCGGCTCCCCCCCTCGGCCAAAGGGGGACGGTATTTGGGGGACGCGACGGGGCCTGTGGAGGCGGTGGGTCCGGCTCCCCCCGTCCCCAAGGGGGACAGGTATTGGGCTTGCAGAGGTGGGGGGCTCCGGCTCCACCCCTCAGCCAAAGGGGGACGGTATTTGGGGGACGCGACGGGGCCTGTGGAGGCGGTGGGTCCAGCTCCCCCCTGGGCCCAAGGGGGACAGGTATTTGGGGGACGCGACAGGGCTTGCGTAGGCGGGTGGCTCTAGCTCCCCCCGGGCCCAAGGGGGACGCGACGGGGCTTGCGGAGGCTGGGGGCTCCGGCTCCCCCCTCGGCCTAACGGGGACGCGACGGTGCTTGTGGAGGCAGGGGGCTCCGGTTACCCCCTTGTGCTCAAGGGGGACGTGACGGGGCTTGCGGAGGCGGGGGGCTCCTGCTCCCCCCCCTGGGCCCAAGGGGAACGCGACGGGGCTTGCGGAGGCGGGGTGCCCCGGCTCCCCCCCCTGGGCACAAGAGGGAGGCGACATGGCTTGCGGAGGCGGGGGGCTCCGGCCCCGCCCTGGGCCCAAGGGGGTCGGGTATTTGGGGAACACGACGGGGCTTGTGGAGGCGGGGCTCCAGCTCCCGCCCTGGGCCTAAGGGGGACGCGACGGGGCTTGCGGAGGCGGGGGGCTCCGGCTCCCCCCTTGGGCCCAAGGGGGACGCAACGGGGCTTGTGGAGGCGGGGGGCTCCGGCTCCCCCCTTGGGCCCAAGGGGGATGCGATTCCCCCCCTGGGCACAAGGGGAACGCGACGGGGCTTGTGGATGCGGGGGGCTCCAGCTCCCCCCCCTGTGCCCAAGGGGGACGCGACGGTGCTTGCGGAGGCGGGGGGGCTCTGGCTCCCCCACTGGGCACAAGAGGGATGCGACGGGGCTTGCGGAGGGGGGGATTCTGGCTCCCACCCTGGGCCCAAAGGGGACGTGATGGGGCATGCGGAGGCGGGGGGGGCTCCGGGCCCAAGGGCGACGGGTATTTCGTAGGCGGGGGCTCCGGTCCCCCCTGGGCCCAAGGGGAATGGGTAATTGGGAACGCGATGGGGCTTGCGGAGGCGGGGGGGCTCCGGCTTCCCCCCTGGGCCCAAGGGGGATGGGTATTTGGGGACGCGACGGGCCTTGCGGAGGCGGGTTGCCCCTGCGTCCCCCTTGGGCACAAGAGGGAGGCGACGGGGCCTGCAGAGGCGGGGGGCTCTGGCTCTCCCCCAGGGCACAAAGGGGACGGTATTTGGGGGACGCGACGGGGCTTGCGGTGGGCTCCGGCTCCCTCCTGGTCCAAGCGGGACTGGTATTTGGGGGACGTGACGGGGCTTGCATAGGCGGGGGGCTCCAGCTCCTCCCGGGCCCAAGGGGGATGCGACGGGGCTTGCGGAGGCGGGGGGCTCCGGTTACCCCCCTTTTGCTCAAGGGGGACGTGACGGGGCTTCCGGAGGCAGGGGGGGCTCCTGCTCTCCCCCTGAGCCCAAAGGGGACACGATGGGGCTTACGGAGGTGGGGTGCCCCGTCTCCCCTCCTAGGCACAAGACGGAGGCGACGTGGCTTGCGGAGTCGGGGGCCTCCGGCTCCCACCCTGGGCCCAAGGGGGACACGATGGGGCTTGCAGAGGCGGGAAGCTCTGGCTCCCCTCTGGGCCCAAGGGGATGGGTATTTCGGAGGCGGGGGCTCCGGCTCCCCCCTAGGCCCAAGGGGGACGCGACGGGGTTTGCGGAGGCGGGGGGCTCCGGCTCCCCCCTTGATGTTCCCCCCCTGGGCCCAAGAGGAACGCGACGGGGCTTGCGGAGGCGGGGGGGCTCCGGCTCCCTCCCCCTGGGACCAAGGGGGACGGGTAATTGAGGGACGCGACGGGGCTTGTGTAGGCAGAGAGCTCCGGCTCCCCCCCCGGGCCCAAGGGGGACACGACGGGGCTTGTGGAGGCGGGGTCTCCGTCTCTCCCCCGGGCCCATGGTGGGACGCGACGGGGCTTGCGGAGGCGGGGGACTCCGGCTCCCCCCCTGGGCCCAAGGGGGAAGCGATGGGGCTTACGGAGGCAGGGGGCTCTGGCTCCCCCACTGGGCACAAGAGGGACACGACGGAGCTTGCGGAGGGGGGGACTCCGGCTCCCACCCAGGGCCCATAGGGGACGTGATGGGGCATGCGGAGGCGGGGGGGCTCCGGGCCCAAGGGCGACGGGTATTTCGAAGGCGGGGGGTCCGGCTCCCCCCTGGGCCCAAGGGGAATGGGTAATTGGGGACGCGACGGGGCTTGCGGAGGCGGGGGGGCTCCGTCTTCCCCCCTGGGCCCAAGGGGGATGGGTATTTGGGGATGCGACGGGGCTTGCGGAGGCGGGGTGCCCCGGCTCCCCCCCTGGGCACAAGAGGGAGGCGACGGGGCTTGCGTCCGGGGGCTCCGGCTCCCCCCTGGACCCAAGGGAGACGCGAGTGGGCTTGCGAAGGGGTTCTCCGACTCCCCCCTGAGCCCAAGGGGGAAGCGACAAAGCTTGCGGCGGGACACTCCGGCTCTTCCCTGGGCCCAAGGGGGTTGCAACGGGGCTTGCGATGGGGGTCTCCTTCTCCTCCCTGGGCCCAAGGGGGATGCGACGGGGGCTCTGGCTCTTACATGGGCCCAAGGAGGACGCTTTGGGTACTCCGGCTCCTCCCTGGGCCCAAGGCAGACGCAAAGGAGCTCCGGTTCCTCCCTGGGCCCAAGAGGGACGTGACGGAGGCTCTAGCTCTTTCCTGTGCCCAAGAGGGACACAACGGTGGCCCCAGCTCTTCCCTGTGCCTAAGGGAAACGTGAGTTGGAGCTCCAGCTCCTTCCTGTGCCCAAGAGGGATGCATACCTCCCAACTTTCAAAGGAAAGAAAGAGAGACAAATTTTGCTCCACCCACTTCTATGTTGACTCTGCCCATTCTCATCTATTTTTCCATGTGTCCCCACACATTATAATGCTCCTACAGTCACCCTAACATTATATGCCCCCACATTATAATGGTTCCCTCCAATTGCCCCACAGTATTAAGTCCCTCTCCTTGTGCCCCAGTTTAAACTGGCGGAAACTAGACGGGACATTAAACTATGGGGCAGCTGGAGGGTGACATTAAACTATGGGGCAGCTGGAGGGTGACATTAAACAGTGTGGGTAGTTGGAGGGGGACATTAAACTGGGGGCAACTAGAGGCAGACATGTCCTCCTCCATCTGCCCCCCCAGTTTAATGTCTCCCTCCATCTGCCCCCAGTTTAATGTCCCCCTTTATCTGCCATCAATTTAATGTCCCCCTTCATCTGCCACCAGCTTAATTCCCCCTTCATCTGCCCCCAGTTTAATGTCCCTCTTTATCTCCCACCAATTTAATATCCCCCCTTCATGTCACCAGCTTAATGCCCCTCTTCATCTGCACCCAGTTTAATTGGCCCCTCCATCTACCACCAATTTAATGTCACCCTTTATCTGCCACCAGTTTAATTACCCCCTTAATCTGCCTTCAGTTTAATTGCCCGTTCATCTTCCCCCAGTTTAATTGCCCCCTTCATCTGCCTTCAGTTTAACTGCCCCCTATATCTGCCCCTAATTCACCCCTCTTGCTCACACATGCTCTCTTCTCTCCTACTTATCTTTGATCACTCTCTGTTCCCAGCTTTCTGCGTAACATCACAGTCTGTCCCGCAGTATCCAGAATAGCTCTGCCCACACAAGAGGCTGATCACATGTTCATGACGTCATCAAAGGTCCTTTAGCCACTCGGATTTAGCATCCACCATTTAGCCTTTACCCTACCCTAATAAAGTTTGTTAACAGCAAAACACTTCATGGGCATAGCAGGACAAACTGTAAGCTATGCGGGACAGCAGGACAGCAGTGTAAAATCGGGACTGTCCCGCCAGATGCGGGATGGTTGGGAGCTATGCCCACATGTTGTCTGTGACATCACTGAAGAGGGCCAAAGACAGCAGGAATTCACGTTGGAGAATTGGGAGAAGTAAGTAAGACCTTTTTTTTTTTTAACCTCCCCCAGGCCTCTGAACGTTATGCTCTGGGGTCAGAAGAGACCCCAGAGTATAATAATAGTAGTTTAATAATTAGTAGTATAATAATAGTAGTCGGAGCGAATCTGCCAAGCAAATCTCGCAAGATGAATCTTGCGAGGTTCGCCCAACAAATACCAAGTACCGCAGCCGTACTTACCAATCCCCATTTATTCCATATCACGTCCATGTCAGTGAAGTCCTCATGCTGTTGCACGAGCCCCAGGAAAGGCTGAAGGGAAAGCGGGGGCGGCTGTGGTCAGGAGTGTGGACTGGTAAGTAAATAGGGCCTGTTATCTGCTGGAGCAACTCCAGCAGTTAATGGCCTATTTAAAACACAAAAGCAGCAGGGGCCCACCTGGCCCCCTATGGTCACGGGCCCCATAGCAGGTGCTATGGTGTATATTCTGCCACTGGGTATGTTTTAGAATTTAAGGCCCCACTTGTAAACTTGCCTAGGGCCCCACTTTTTCTAAAAGCACCACGGCCTAGACCATGGCTTAAACATAACCAAAAGATAGTCCTGGGAGCTAGAGGAGAATTGGCAGCATCTATGTCTGGCCCTCAGGACTACAGGAGGGTAACGTGAATTTGACCAATAACCAACTTGTCCCATGTGGATCCCTCCAAGGGGTGCAGAGGTCGCAGTATTACTTACGGCTTCCCTGACATGTATGATATTATGTAGGAGGAAGGACTAAATCCAGAAGGGGATGTAGTAACCGTAATGGATAAAAGATGAAACAGCGCTTACCCAACCGTTGAATGAAGAATTTCCTTTTTATTGTTTAAAAGAACCAACACACACAACGCATTTCAGAGGTCTATGCTCCTTTCTCAAGTGTACAGGATGGCTGTATGTTGTGGTGGTATAATGAGCAGAACTAAATAGTCAATAGGACTGAAAAGACACACCCTGTGGGCGTTTCCAATTAGCAACATAAAAATCACAATAACAAAAGCATTATATAAGATAATTAGTATTACCAAAATACAAATCACAAAGTCCAAGCAAATGATACATGAATGACCTTTTTTACTGTTCCTGTAGCTTTAAAGATCGAAAAGAACGTAGTTAGTGTTCAACATATCAAACTGCGCATGTCTGGACTTAAAAAAAACGGGATTTATGTTGTATTCCCACTCTAAACATGAGATATCAGCTGCGCATGCGCGAAAAATAACTTCAGGCATGCGCAATGGACATCTAATGGATTGTATGTCCGCGGACTGAAAATGTTTACTGCGCATGTGCAAAATGATTCACGCATGCGTGATGAGTATCTTGGCGTCCTGTATATCATAAAGACTGAACGAAGTGCGCAGACGTCATTGGGCTCACTCTGAACCACTAATATGGCGATGTTTCTTATTGCCGGTATATGCTTAATAATATAGAGAGATGCTATGTTTCAAATAACCATTATTCATGTTGGAGCGATGTTTGTTGATCCTCTCTCTTAGTGGCATAATTGTGCGACCAATATATTGGAGCTCATAAGGACATTCCAATAAATATACTACATTACAGGACGAGCAATCTAACCTTGCTTTTAGCTTAAAGGTCTCACCAGTTGATCGGCTGGTGACTTCTGTCTGATTGTGTCTAATGCAGATACAGCACTTGCACCTTGTATGTCCACATTTAAGATTGCCACCCTTGATAATAGAAGCAGAGGCGAAAGTGTTAGTGGTACGGGTTTATCTCAATCTATTCAGTGCTAGTATATTTTTGAGTGTTCTCGCTCTCCGAAAAGTGATGCCAGGTCATTTCGGAAGAATATTTTTAAGATATTGGTGGCCTAGAAGTATATGCCAATATTTAGATAGGATTGAACAGATGTTATTGTGTGCCTCATTGTACGTCGTGATAAAGTTAGTTCTAAAGTTGTCATTAGATTCCCTAGGTTTAGAATAAGACAATCCTTTTGTGAGAGGGAACCTGCTTTCACCATAGCTGTTTCTATTAGTTCACCCGGATAATTCTTTTCTAGGAATCGTCTTTTCAGTATCTTACTTTGTGTAACAAAGTCTGAATCACGTGAACAATTACGTCTAATTCTTTTGAACTGTCCATTTGGAATGTTTCATCTCCATTTCTTAAAATGTTGACTATGGAAATCCAATAAACTATTGCAATTCAAGTCTTTAAAATAGGTCTTGGAATGGATTTGTTGATTTTCACCTATCAATATGAGATCTAGATATTCTATTTGAGATTTATTGGTTTTACCTGAAGATGAGAGTCCCCAGTCATTATTATTGAGATAGTGTGTGAATAAATCAAACAAAGGATTCAGGTGTGCCTTTCCAGATGAAAATCAGATCATCAATGTAACGTTTGCAGTAAATGATGTTGCTGGCCCAGTCATGATGTCCATAAATGTATGTGTTTTCAAATTCGCCAACATACAGGTTGGCGTATGCCGGGGCAAACCATGTCCCCATGGCTGTTCCATGTATTAGGATATAAGCTTTTTGTTCGAATTTGAACACATCATGTTCCAGAATAAAACGGACACCTTATACTAAAAAATCTTTTTGTTCAAATGGCATATTTGTGATTCTTTCTAAAGCGATTTGCATGCATAATAAACCCTTATTAACCCCTTAATGACCTTGGATGTATTATTACATCCTGGGCGCTAGGTACTTCGCGCACCAGGGCGTAATACTGCACCGAGGCCGGCCGCCCGCTCACTATCTGAGCGGGCAGCATCGAAACCGGGTGTTAGCTGTAACTGACAGCTAACACCCTGCTCCATAACCTCCGGTCGGAACTGAGTTCCGATCGGAGGTTTTAACCCCTTGGATGCCGTGGTCAAACATGACCACGGCATCCAAAGGGTTCCGCCATGTTGCCGCCCCCCTCGGCATCCCCCGCGGTGAGATCAGGGGGTGCCGATATCTATAATCCGCAGCCCGGGGTCTGCCCAGTGACCCCAGGCTGCCTGGAGCCCCCACTACCTGGTTGATCCTACTGAGATCTCCGGAAGTTAGGCTACGTGTCTGCATAGCGCTGACTTCCTGTATAGACTGCAAGACACTTGTATGCTCGTGTCTTGCAGTCTATAGTACTGAGCCAGATATCAAAGCATTGCTGACTCAGGTGTCCTAATGGGACACATGAAAAGTAAAAAAAAAAGTGAAAAAAATAAAAAATAATAAAGTATGTGAAAAAAATTAATAAAATAATAAAGCCCCAAAAATTCCCTTTTCCTACATAAGATGAATTATATAAAAATAAACCTAAAAATTAATAAAAACAATACATATTTGGTATCACCGCATCCGTAACAACCTGTACAATAAAAGTGAAACAATTTTTAACGTACACGGTGAACGTCGGGGAAAAAAATACGGGAAAAAAACCCGTCAGAAGTAATGATTTTTCGCCATCTCACCTTACAAAATATGCCATAAAAAGTGATCAAAAAGTCATATCTACCCCAAAACTGTACCAATAAAAAGCACAGATTGTTCTGCAAAAAATAAGCCCTAAACCATATCTGTAAACTGCAAATTAAAAATGTTACACATCTCAGAAGATGGCGATGCAAAAAAATTGATTTATGTCCCCAAATGGGTTTTTGTTCTGCAAAATCAGTATCGCATAAAAAAATATATAAATGAGGTATCGCCGTAATCGTACCGACCTGCAGAATAAAGATAACATGTTACTTATGCTGTACGCTGCATGGCGAAAAATTCAAAAGGTAAAACCAGAATGCCAGAATTGATGGGGTTTTTTTAATCCACCAAGAAAGAGTTAATAAAATGTAGTTAATAAGTTATAGGCGCCCAAAAATGGTGTCATAACAAAATACATCTCATACCGCAAACAAACCCTCATATGGCTACTATGGCTACATCACCAGAGAAATATAGAAAATGTAGCTCGTACAATGTGAAGGCAAAACCCCCCAAAATCGCAAAATCATTAGAACAAAACTGACTGCGTCAGGAAGGGAATGGATAAGCTGTGCGAGCGTATATTAGGGTACAAACCAGATTTAGAGCTTATGAGGGTTAATAAACCAGAAGTGACCCCCAGAGTGACCTCCCCAATCATAGGAGCTACTGGGGATATAGTAGGGAATTTAGTGTACCCAATGTACTACGCACAGATTACATATTCACTTTTTCCCATCCGCTGTGTATTCACGTCTGGGATACTAATGCTCACTACACCCCTTGGTAAATTCTATGAGGGGCGCACTTTTTAAAATGGGGTCACTCCCTAGGGGATTCCACTTTACTGGTACTTTACAGGCTCTGCAAATATGTCATGGCGTCCAGATACCAAACATCTGAATCTGCGCTCCAAAAGCTACAAAACGCTCCTTCCCTTCTGCGCCCTACTGTGTGCCCAAACCGCAGTTTATGCCCACATGTATGACACTGGTGTACCCAGGATAATGTACATAATGTCATATGTGGGTATAAACTGCTGTTTGGGCACAGAAGGGAAGGAGTGCTATTTGGTTTTTGGAGCACAGACTTAGACGGTTTGGTTTTTGGATGCCATGACACTTTTGCAGATCTGAAACGCCAGTAAAGTGGAATCCACTGACATGTCACCCCATTTTGGAAACTACACCCCTGAATGAATTTATCCAGGGGTACAGTGAGCATTTTTAACCCCCAAGTGTTGCTATAATTTATTATCTAGAAATCAGAGGCGTAGCTAGGGGTTCAGCACAGGGGGCGAACATGTCCAAGTGGGCCCACCAACTTGGACATGTTCGTATACCGATACTATGAGTATACGGTGAGCGTACAGTGGTATATAGCAGCTCTACACAGGGCTCTGCAGACAATTTAGGTGAATACAGGTCAGTAACATTTAGTGACTTACTGGTGACATCTCTGACTAATCGTTCACATTCCCCGTCTCTTTTATCCGGACGGCCATGACCACTTCTTCCAGTCTCTGTAAAGTTTGCAGCACAGACATCTTTGGCTCCTTACTTTTCCAGGCACCTGACCCACATTGTCCTCACCTACACAAAGCCCCCATCCTGCTGCTACCCCTACTTATAAAATATATAATATACCCCCCCCCCCCCCCATAATGAATAATATCCCCAAGTGCATCTTTAAATTAATAACTTCCCTGTGCACCCCAGGTATTTCCTAATTGAAAAGGGAAAAAAAAAAAACAAGGGAAAAAAAATGATTGGGGTTCCAATACCCGGGACCCCGAGGATCAGCTGTTTGACTGAACCATGGTACCTGTGTAAGCGCCGTGACACCTTCTCTGTTTACATAGTGTCATTCATCTCATAGCGGCCATGTAATGTAACTACAGCCTTGTCCTATACACGTCTATGTGACAATGACATCACACGGTCACTATAAACAGACAGCGTGTGATATAAACAGGCGCCATAGCCCCTTCATACAGCTGATCAGTGGGGAATCACTTATCGCTTATTGATTATTTATTCTGAGGATAGATCATCAATAAAAATGAGCTGGAAAACTCCTTAAGGCTAAGGCCCCACGTGGGGTCCCACAGCAAAAAACAGCTGCGGGAAAATCTGCGGCGACGCATCGCGGTTCTTCCTGCAGCACTTTGCACAGAATGTTTGCAGAGGTTTCCTCTGTGGACTTTCTGCTTCAATTATATCTATAGGGAAACCGCCGGCATTTCCATAGGTATAATTGACATGCTGCGATTTCCAAAACTGCGACTGTTTTGGAAATTGCAGCGTTTCCGCTGCGCATATTTTACTACAAAGTCGGGATGGGATGGGGCCCCATGTGGTGAAAACCCACAGAAAAAAAAATGTGGCATTCTAGCAAATCCCATCCACACATTGCGGAAAAATACGTGCAGCAGACGCACCATTGTGGTTTTGGAAATCGCAGCATGTCAGTTATACCTATGGAAACACCGGCGGTCTCCATATAGGTGTATTGAAAACAGAAAGTCCACTGGGGAAACCTCTGCAGACCTTCTGTGAAAAGCGCTGCGGGAAAAACCACAATGTTACTGCCGCGGTTTTTCCTGCAGCGAGCTACGTGGGGCCTTAGTCTTAATAAAGCCCAAGTGCCACTTTCATTAAATTAATTGACCCTCATATTAATTCCCCCTGACATAAATACTGCACCTCTAATGACCCCTTATATCAATGACCACCCCCTTATGTTCATAATGCCTTGTAATATAAATGATGCCCCCTAATGGCCCCTTATATAAATAACCTCCCCCTTGTATTCATAATACCCCCCAATAACCCTTATATAAATGACCCCCCATCGTCATAATGCCCCCTAATGAATCCTCCCTTTATAGTTATATTTCCCCCTCCTATCCACCCCTTATGCTATTAATATACCCACAAAACAAAAGTCATACTCACCTACTTGCGATGCTGATGAATGGAGCCGCCGCTTCCTCCCTGTCCACGCACAGGACGTCTGTGTCTGAGCGCGGGCGGCGCGATGTTGTGACGTCATCGCGCCGCCCGTGCTGAGAAGCGGACATCCGTCTGTGGTCTCGGCGTCTTGTAAACCGCAAGCCTGTATTGGCTTGCGGTTTACAATACTGTTAAGTTGAAGGTTACGTTTTAACTAGATCAGTGTCTGCAGACACCAATCTGGTTAGAAATAAAAGATGTATTAATGGCGGCCCCGGGGTGGGCCCCCAAAGACTCAGTGGGCCCGGGGAAGCCGCCCCCTCTGCCCCCCCCGCTAGCTACACCTCTGCCAGAAATGAATACGCAGCTGATGGTGAAAGGTGAAAATGACACTTTTTCCAGGAATACGTCATTTCAGTGTGTAATATGTTGTGCCCGGCTTGTATCAGAGATGAATGCTCCAAAAGCTGTTGTGCCCGGGATCCCCGCTCACCAGTTTTTGGAGTGTGTGTCGATGCTGACACAAGTTGGGTACAACATATTGGGCACTGAAATAGCGTATATATGGAAAAATTTCATTTTTAACTTTTCATTATCAGCTGCGCATTCATTTCTGGAAATTAAAAGAATGCAACACTTAAGGGTTAATAATGCTCGCTACCCCACTTGATAAATCCCTTGAAGGGTATAGTTTCCAAAATGGGGTGACATGTCTGCGGATTCCACTTTACTGGCAATTCATGGGCTCTGCAATAGTGACATGGTGTCCAAAAAGCAAACTGTGCTCCAAAAACCAAATAGCGCTCCTTCCCTTCTGTGCCCAAACAGCAGTTTATACCCACATATGGCATTAAGTACATTATCCTGGGTACACCAGTGTCATACATGGGGGCATAAACTGCAGTTTGGGCACACAGCAGGGCGCAGATATGAAGGAGCGCTATGTACTTTTGGAGCACATATTTAGATTGTTAGAGACCCTAAAATTGCCCCTACAAAATGGGGTCACTTCTTGGGGAGTTCAAGTTTATTGGCACCTCCAGGGCTCTGCAAAAACAACATGGCGTCCAGAAAGTCCCTCTAAATCTGTACTCCAAAAGCTAAAAAAACACAGTGCTCCTTCCCTTCTGAGCCCTGCTGCGTGCCCAAGCAGCAGTTTACACCCTCCTATATAATTTTTTTGTCCCCGGGATATCTCATTAAATAGTTTTAGGAGTTCATGTCTCTGATGCCACAAAGTGGCCGCAACGTATTAGGCACAGAAATTGGATATTTCTTTAAAAACTTAAATTTTCACTTTGTACATTAATTTTTGGGAAGCATTTTTAGGCTCAAAATGATAATACCCCTTGATACATTCCTTGTGGGCTGTAGTTTCTAAAATGGGGTCACTTATGAGAGGTTTCCATTGTATTGGTACTTTAGGGGCTCTGCAAATATGACACGGCACCTGAAAACTATTCCAGCAAAATCTGCCCTCCAAAAGTCAAATGGTGCTCTTTCCATTCTGAGCCCCACCATGTACCCATACAGCAGATCATAACCACATATGGGGCATTTTTGTGTTTTTCCTTCTTTAACCACTTGCAAAAATTAAAAATATTTCGCTAAATGGACGGTTTATTAGAAAAAAGTAATTTTTCATTTTTACGTCCCAAAGTCAATAAAATCTGTGAAACAGCTGTGAGGTCAAAATGCTCACTATACACCTAGATAAATTCTATGAGAGGTATAGTTTCCAAAATGGGGTCACTTTTTGGGAGTTTCCATTGTATTGGTACTCTAGGGGCTCTGCAAATATGACACGGCACCTGAAAACTATTCCAGCAAAATCTGCCTTCCAAAAGTCAAATGGCGCTCTTTCCATTCTGAGCTCCACCATGTACCCATACAGAAGATTACAACCACATATGGGACATTTCTGTGTTCAGGAGAAATTGTGTAACGAACTTTGGGGAGCTTTTTCTCCTTTGTCCTGTTGTGAAAATGAAAAATTTGGGGCTAAATTGATGGTTTATTGGAAAAAAAAAAATCATTTTTCATTTTAATGTCCCAATGTTAATAAAATCTGTGAAACAGCTGTAGTGTCAAAATGCTCACTATACCCCTTGATATGTTCTGTGAGGGTTGTAGTTTCCAAAATGGGGTCACTTTTGGGGGGTTTCTATTGTATTGGTACTTTAGGGGCTCTGCAAATGAGACATGGCACCTGAAAACTATTCCAGCAAAATCTGCCCTTCAAGAGCTAAATAGCTCTCTTTCCATTCCAAGCCCCACCATGTACCCATACAGCAGATTACGACCACATATGGGGTATTGCCGTGTTCAGGAGCAATTGTGTAACAAACTGTGGGGTGCTTTTTCTCCTTTAACTCCTTGTGAAAGTGAAAACTTTGGGGATAAAGTGACATTTTAGTAATTTTTCATTTATACATCCCAGTGTTAGTAAAATCTGTGAAACGGCTGTGGGGTCAAAATGCTCCCTATACCCCTTGATGACTTCTGTGAGGGGTATAGTTTCCAAAATGGGGTCACTTTTTGGGGGTTTCCATTGTATTGGTACTCTAGGGGCTCTGCAAATGAGACATGGCACCTGAAAACTATTCCAGCAAAATCTGCTTTTCAGACGCCCAGTGTCGCTCCTTACCTTCCAAGCGCTGACGTGTGCCCAAACATCAGTTTACACCCACATGTGAGATATTTCTGTGCTCGGGAGAAATTGCATAACAAACTTTGAGATGCATTTTCTCCTTTAACTCTTTGTGAATGTGTTAATTTTAGGGCTAAATTAAGGAATGAATGGAAAAAAATTACAGTGCCTTGCGAAAGTATTCGGCCCCCTTGAACTTTTCAACCTTTTGCCACATTTCAGGCTTCGAACATAAGGATATAAAATTTTAATTTTTTGGTGAAGAATCAACAGCAAGTAGGACACAAATGTGAAGTGGAAAGAAATTTATTGGTTATTTTAAACTTTTGTAAAAAATAAAAAACTGAAAAGTGGGGCGTGCAATATTATTCGGCCCCTTTACTTTCAGTGCAGCAAACTCACTCCAGAAGTTCAGTGAGGATCTCTGAATAATCCAATGTTGTCCTAATTGACTGATAAATATAATCCACTTGTGTGTAATCAAGTCTCCGTATAAATGCACCTGCTCTGTGATAGTCTCAGGGTTCTGTTTAAAGCGCAGAGAGCATCATGAAGACCAAGGAACACACCAGGCAGGTCGTGATACTGTTGTGGAGAAGTTTAAAGCTGGATTTGGATACAAAAAGATTTCCCAAACTTTAAACATCCCAAGGAGCACTGTGCAAGCGATCAAATTGAAATGGAAGGAGTATCAGACCACTGCAAATCTACCAAGACCCGGCCGTCCCTCTAAACTTTCATCTCAAACAAGGAGAAGACTGATCAGAGATGCAGCCAAGAGGCCCATGATCACTCTGGATGAACTGCAGAGATCTACAGCTGAGGTGGGAGAGTCTGTCCATAGGACAACAATCAGTCGTACACTGCACAAATCTGGCCTTTATGGAAGAGTGGCAAGAAGGAAGCCATTTCTCAAACATATCCATAAAAAGTCTCATTTAAAGTTTGCCACAAGCCACCTGGGAGACACACCAAACATATGGAAGAAGGTGCTCTGATCAGATGAAACCAAAATCCAACTTTTTGGCCAAAATGCAAAACGATATGTTTGGCGTAAAAGCAACACAGCTCATCACCCTGAACACACCATCCCCACTGTCACACATGGTGGTGGCAGCATCATGGTTTGGGCCTGCTTTTCTTCAGCAGGGACAGGGAAGATGGTTAAAATTGATGGGAAGATGGATGGAGCCAAATACAGGACCATTCTGGAAGAAAACCTGTTGGAGTCTGCAAAAGACCTGAGACTGGGACGGAGATTTATCTTCCAACAAGATAATGATCCCAAACATAAAGCAAAATCTACAATGGAATGGTTCACAAATAAACGTATCCAGGTGTTAGAATGGCCAAGTCAAAGTCCAGACCTGAATCCAATCGAGAATCTGTGGAAAGAGCTGAAAACTGCTGTTCACAAACGCTCTCCATCCAACCTCACTGAGCTCCAGCTGTTTTCCAAGGAAGAATGGTGTGATGATTAAGGGGGCTCCTATATATGTATCTCTGTACACTTATGTATCTGGCTGACCCCTTATAACCCCATCCCCCCTGCAGACCATGTGTTCCCACTTCCCCCCTCAGCTCAGTTACTCTGAAGCCATGTCCCTGTTGTGGGTTAATTACCATCCCTTTGTTATATTGCTCTGAGTAATTAACACTCCTTTTCAAGTACCCTACCTCTCCCCAGGAGATTTCCTGAGCCACCCCAGACAGCCCGGCACCAGATATACATCAGAGAGATCATAGTTTTATGCCCATATCTCAGAAGGGGGGCACCTCACAGTTACGCCAATAAATTCTGTGGGTGCCCCATAGAAAGGCGCACGCGGTCAGCCCAAACATGGAGCCGTTGTGAGCCCAAGGCAGGTCCAGACACCCAACTCCCTACCCAAAGGGAACTGAGGGGCCATGCTTGGTATGTATACGACAAGGGTTTCACCCCGAGTTCTCCCCTTCCACTTACCAAACCATACGGTCGCCAGAACGATTTTCGAGTTCAAGGGTTCCATGCTTGTAGGTGTAACTTCCCTCCCCCATGACATCACTCTGGGCAGGGGCAGGGAACACACAAAAGCACAGCACACAGACAGCACATGGTCTTCTGCGATTTTACCCGGTTAAGGTGCTCTGCTGCCAGTCGTCCCATAAGAAAGTGCCCTGGCAACCATTGGAAGCCAGAGATACCTGCACAAGCTGGTGTTGGTAATATATATTCTTTTCTTTCTTTTATCCCCATTTTTATTTTTATGTACCGTGTTATGCCGTTTCCACTTGTATCTGCTTGTTAATCGCTGCATGTAATCTATGTATGTGTTAAGTGCCTAGTGTCGACCCATTTAGGGGTTAATAAATATATAAAATTTAGAAGGCCCGTCTTGTATTATCCTCTGTTACCCACCTCACTCACGGAAAGTGGGTGTGAGGCAATCGAAGTGATCGCAGGTAGGCCAGGTGCGGTCCCTGGTAAATCCGGATCCTTCACAAATGGGCAATAATTTCAGTCTCTCGATGTGCAAAACTGATAGAGACATACCCCAAGCGACTTGCAGCTGTAATCGCAGCAAAAGGTGGCGCTAAAAAGTATTAACTTAAGGGGGCCGAATAATTAGGCACGCCTCACTTTTCAGTTTTTTATTTTTTACAAAAGTTTAAAATATCCAATAAATTTCGTTCCACTTCACGATTGTGTCCCACTTGTTGATTCTTCACCAAAAAATTTAAATTTTATATCCTTATGTTTGAAGCCTGAAATGTGGCAAAAGGTTGAAAAGTTCAAGGGGGCCGAATACTTTCGCAAGGCACTGTAAATGTCTAAATTTCACCTCCATATTGTTTTAATTCCCGTGAAATGCTTAAAGGGTTAACAAACTTCCCAAATGCTGTTTTGAATTATGTGAGGCGTGCAGTTTTGAAAATGGGGTGATTTATGGGGGTTTCTAATATATAGGTCTTTATAATCCCCTTCAAAAGTGAAGTGGTCCCTAAAAAATTAGTTTGGGAAATTTTCTTGTAAATCTGGAAAATCGCTGTTACACTTGTAAGCCTTCTAACGTCCAAAATAAATTACAGGACGATTAAAAGGTAATCCAATATAAAGCAGAGATATGGTAGATAATATGTATTCATGTATTTTGGTGGTATGACTATCTGTCGGAAAAGCAGAGCATTTCACATTTTGAAAATTGCGATTTTTTTTTTTTCAAAATTTCCATCAAATTTCCTATTTTTTTTTATAAATAAATACAAAAATATTCATTAGTGTTTACCACTAACATGAAGTACAATCTGTCACAAAAAAACAATCTCAAAATCACTTGTGTAAGTTAAGGCGTCTCACAGTTATTGCCATATAAAGTTACACATGTCAGTTTTGAAAAACGAGGCCTGGTCTTTAACGGGGTTAATGGGTATGTTGCTATAGAGCGATGTAACATCAAGGGTTCCCATATGTAAAGGGGGTTCCAAGGTATACATAGGAGATCTGTTAGCAAGCTAGCGGAGTCTCTGAGATATGAGGGTAAATGAAGATTAGTGGGATCACTTTTTAATCCACAATAATATTTCTTATCAGATGGGATCTTGGCAGCTTCCTGTAGATAAGCTGCTCTGTCTTGGATGACAACTGCCCCCCCTTTATCAACATTCCTAATCACAATGTTTGTATTGTTCATCAATGATCGCAGGGCTACCGTCTCCTCATAGGTTAGATTTTTTGTTTCATGATGAATCTCTTTGGGTAATTTCCTGAACTCCGTTGCCACAATTGAGAAAAAAGTCTCTATGAAATGACCTTTGTGGTGTGTAGGGTAAAAATTAGACTTTGGTTTAAGACTGTTAAAGATGGCTGGTGGAGAGATAGTATGGCTGGAATTTTCTGATGTAATGGTAGCTTGATCTGACCGGATGTCAGAGCTTGAGTCAATCTGTGATATCTTTTTGAAATGTCTATTAAGTGTCAATTTCCTGATGAAATTATTCAAGTCTATGAATAGCTGCAAGTCATCAATCGCTCGATAAGGACAGAAAGATAAACGTTTAGACAGTAGTCTGCTTTCAGCGACAGTAAGTGACAGGCTAGATAAGGTAGATAGGTTATATATTGATTTGATTAAACCTTGTTTCTTTTCGGGCTCGGACTGTGACTGATGCAGGGGTCTCGTCCTATCTCTATTGCATCTACTGCCCCTCTACAGCCGCTTCTTCTTTTTCTAATGACCGGGTGCCCATCTCCCTGTCTTCTCTCTTTAGGCTTAAAGGGCTGTAGTAGTCTGATATCTCATGGTCAGTCTCTTTACATGATGCCTATAAGGCCCTCCATTCTGATATGTAGAGATAGGACGGTTCTCTGTATCAAGATCAGCAGGTTTTGTGTCTTGTGTTATTATTCATTTCTGCTGTGGCCACTAGAGGGCGCTGCCACATTGGAGAAGGGTTCGTCCTATGCTGACACATTGTGACGACTTTGCAGCTGTGTGCTTTGACACAGCTCCACATTTTTCCATATAACTTTGGTGTAGCTCTCACCCTGGGGGTATCACACATTATAAGAGAGGTCGGCGTTCACTTACCACGTTGTATCTGAGATCCTTTGGGCTGATCATGTGATATTTTTTTGGTACTGTCATTGGTAATGTGTGATATAAAGCCTGGTGGGCCGGTGTATACATGAGCTCATATATAGTATATGTATATGCCATGACTAGGGACATGTAAGGTCCAAAACATGTTAGAGGGCACTCCGATGGTACTAATAATGGGGCTACTCCCAATGACATTGTTACTGGGGGCACTAATGTGGGCCACTTGGCACTACTAATAAGGATCATCTATTCAAGTGGCTCATGGGTTCATGAAATACTCCCTATGATGTGGGCACCATGAGGGTAGTCTGATGGCACCATTAATGTGGACACCACAATGTCACTGATAATGAGAACATTAAGGTGGGCCATTCAGCACTATTAATGGGGTTCATCTGATGGTACTACAGATGGTCTATATGATGTCCAGATGGCCTCATTGGGTTGTTTTCATGAAATAATCTCTATGATGTGGGCACCATGATATCGCTGATAATGAGGGCAGTCTTATGTCACCATGAATGTGGGCACCATGATGTCACTAATAATGATGGTACCATAAATGTGGGCACCATGTCACTGATAATGATGGCACTGTGATGGCGCCATGAATGTGGGCACCATGACGTCACTGATAATGAAGGCACCATAAATGTTGGCACCATGATGTCACTGATAATGAGGGCACTCTGATGGCGCCATGATTGTGTGCACCATGATGTCACTGATAATGAGGGCAGTCTGATGGCGCCATGAATGTGGGCACCATGATGTCACTGATAATGATGGCACCATGATGTCACTGATAATGAGGGCACTCTGATGGCGCCATGAATGTGAGCACCATGATGTCAATGATAATGATGGCACCATAAATGTCGGCACCATGATGTCACTGATAATGAGGGCACTCTGATGGCACCATGAATGTGGGCACCATGACGTTACTGATAATGATGGCACTCTGATGGCGCCATGATTGTGGGCACCATGATGTCACTGATAATGAGGGCACTCTAATGGCACCATGAATGTGGGCACCATGATGTCACTGATAATGATAGCACCATGATGTCACTGATAATGAGAGCACTCTGATGGCGCCATGAATGTGAGCACCATGATGTAACTGATAATGAGGGCACCATAAATGTTGGCACCATGATGTCACTGATAATGAGGGCACTCTGATGGCGCCATGATTGTGGGCACCATGATGTCACTGATAATGAGGGCACTCTGATGGCGCCATGATTGTGTGCACCATGATGTCACTGATAATGATGGCACTCAGAATGGTGCCATGAATGTGGGCACGATGATGTCAATGATAATGATGGCACCATAAATGTCGGCATCATGATGTCACTGATAAAGAGGGCACTCTGATGGCGCCATGATTGTGGGCACCATGATGTCACTGATAATGAGGGCAGTCTGATGGCGCCATGAATGTGGGCACCATGATGTCACTGATAATGATGGCACTCTGATGGCGCCATGGATGTGGGCACCATGATGTCACTGATAATGATGGCACCATAAATGTCGGCATCATGATGTCACTGATAATGAGGGCACTCTGATGGCACCATAAATGTGGGCACCATGACGTTACTGATAATGAGGGCAGTCTGATGTCACTGATAATGAGGGCACTCTGATGGCGCCATGAATGTGGGCACCATGATGTCACTGATAATGATAGCACCATAAATGTGGGCACTATGACGTCACTGATAATGAGAGCACTCTAATGACACCATGAATGTGGGCACCATGATGTCACTGATAATGATGGCACTCTGATGGCGCCATGAATGTGGGCACCATGATGTCACTGATAATGATGGCACTCTGATGGCGCCATGAATGTGGGCACCATGATGTCACTGATAATGATGGCACTCTGATGGCGCCATGAATGTGGGCACCATGATGTCACTGATAATAAAGGCAGTCATTTATGGGGCAATTAAATCTTTTAATAGGGTATTTCTGGTGTTACAAGTAGACCGCCGCATTAGTGTAGTTTGTGACCTAGTAGTTTTCTTGAAAATAATTTATTGTGACAGATCTTCCAAGTCTTCTATATTTTTTTAGGTAGATGTCCAAGGTGAGGTGGAATTGTTACAATACCTCGATACCTCCTTCACCCTCTGTCCCAGACACCTGATGGTAGGAGCAGCGACTATTGAAGGGTGAACCTCACCAGGGCTGTCGGGGACCTGAACCCAACTGCAGAGACCAAGAAAGGGGAGTATGGGTGGGTTTTTATATTTCTGAACCTTCTTCTGGCCTCCATTGTCTGTCCAAACCCGAAATTTTTGGAAAAATTTGTAACATTTCATCTCTGAATGGAATAATATGATAATGACCTATTTTACACTTCTGTCAGACCGATGACATCATGAGCATAAAACAATCTTGTCTCCATCTTTTATTGTTTGTAGAATATACTGTACATTTGTAGATCTTACGTTTTAAAAATTTATAGAATTTATTTATTTATTTTTTTACATAATTTGTCATTAAAGAGGATTTTCAGGAAAAAACATGGATGACTTATCCTCAGCGTCCACGATAAATGTATAAATAGTGGAGTCCTGGGACCAACCAGCACAACAGAAAAGCGATAAAGTGTCACCTGACATAGGACTCAATTCAAATCCAATTTTGGAAGTGAGACTGGACCCAGGCACAGCACCCCCTCCATATGTATAGCTGTGCCTGGTACAATCCAGCACCATTCTGCCGATTACCGAAGGTCCCAGGGGTCAAAGCTAAGGACGGGTCATCAAGGTTTCTTGGAGGACACTTTTAGCTTGTCCTCTCACAGTAAGAACTTCTAGATTTCTACATTTGCTGAGATCTTCCGGATCAGATTCACTTTACAACATTTTATAACATTACAGATACATTTAATACATGAAAAATAACACCCAGAAAAGAAGCCGCCACCAAGACGAGCAGTAAGAACTATTATATTCTGTTGGGTATATTACGTTCTCCAAAACACCCACAAGAAGACGTATACATCAGATTTCTTAGCCATAAAGGGGTCTTCCCATCCATTGAATAGGCCATAAAAATGTTACCCATGGGACCTCCAACTTTTGGGATAAACAGGGCTCCCTGAGCCTCATTCACCAATAGGCAGAAGTTTCCTTTTGTACTGACCTCAATGGAAAGCCGATTCCCTGTACCAAAGTCTAAAGTCTATTTGTTAAAGGACTATTTGCCTGACTCTTTACGTAACATCATAATGACATGCGACCCCCTTTCCATTGGAGTCAATGCATCAAGCCCTAGTAAACAGGAGTCAGGGGACCTTCATCCTTCCAACAGGTGAGAGTCCCAGAGGTCATAAATGGTCGAGATGGAAATACCCCTTTACCACATTGGGTGTCCAGGGTGCTTTGGACCTGGGTGCTATCTTTTAATTTATGAATGGGTGCAAAATATATTAACAGAAGGAAAGATGATCCCATTTACTATGTTCTTTTTCTTTTCCATTATTTTTGTTCCCACCGATCCTACGTCATGGACGACCATATCGTTCACTGGAACTCTCCAGTCAGATAACTCAATGGATATCCTGGAGAATCCAGCCCAAGCACGGAGCAAGCCCCTAGAAGTCTTTCCCGGGCTCCCTTCTGGCTCTCTCCCTGACAGGCCACATTGCCATACGGTTCCTGGTCTGGGCCGTGCACTGGACTACCCTCCAGACGGTTGAATCTGATGTATCCAGCATTATGCAGCTCAGACAACCTCTGTGGGTTTGCTGTGCTAGCTAAAGCCTTCTCATGGGATTCACCAGTGCACATAACCCCAACTAGAACGGCACTTTCCTGGGCACCCTTCTCTGGCAACGCAGGCTCCAGACCACAAGACAGTGTTAGGGCGACAAGCACTAGGTCAGTGCCATAGATATGACGAATCCAATCGCGCAGATAAAATCCACCCATTCGAGGGTTGATCTCCAGCAACCGCGGGCCGCAGTCAGTCATTTTGAGTTCAACATTGAAGACCCCCGGGTACAAGCCTAACCCTTTACAACTACGTAAAGCGGCCTGCACCAACTGACAACGGCGTTCTTGACTAAGACGGGATGGAAGGGCTGCTGCGGTTTCGGTGAAACCAGGGAGTAAAGTTGGCCCATTGTCTGATACGTATGCCGCCAAAAGACGCCCGTTAAAACCGAGGACCAGATCCACATCGTGCTCAGAGCCTGTGATGTACTCGGCCAGGAGTGGAGGAGGTGTCTGGATTGTAACCTTTTTCGCTTCATTAAGGTCGGCACTGCTTATTCCATTAGATAGCCCCATTTCTGACTCACCACTGCCCCCAATTCTTGGCTTAGAACCTTCTTCATTATGATAGACTCCATCTACATCTATGACAGAGTTTTCAACGTTTCTTACAAGCTTGCAAGCCTCGAGGTCTACCCCCATCTTTCTAACAAACTTTCTGCACTCCTCTGCATCTTTGACTAATCTCACACCAACAGCCCCTGCTCCCGATTCTGGCTTTATAACCAATGGGTATGTGAGGACTGCCTCAGCTGCCTCTACCCCCCTGTCCCAGGACCTAAAGGAAAGCAGGGCACCGCGAAGGCGCCAGCGTATGGAAATGGTGGAGAAGGAGCTGTCATGTTGAGGAGACACAACTGTGTTTGAGTCTTGCGCTTGGCGAGCCTCACAGCACTTGGGGGTGGACCAGGAAGACCCAACATACGACACAGTATAGAAGCAAGAATGGTACACTCATCCCAAAACGCCATGCAACCAGAAAAATGGATGCCTCTCTCCCTGACTATAGACAAGATGTTCTGTGCGTGCTCCTCATCATCACTAGAGCGATCGTCATAATCGTAATGGATGAAGGAGGTGACAAGCGATGAGGCAAAATGTCCCGGGTCAGACTCTACCAAATGGATCTGTTGAGAGAGAAATACGTGTAAATTACACTATATTTATACAATTTGTGGGCCCAAAAGCAAAATCTGTTACGGGGTCCCAAAATGTGATGCATCATTTATAGCACTGGTCTCCCCATACTGGACCCAGTTAGGCTTTCTTTTTCCTGGGGGCAAGTTCACTGCCAAAATAATGTATCTATATACCCTGACTCTGACTCTGCCCCTCCTCACACTAAGCATCCAGATCATAGAAAGTGGAGATGATCGAATCGAAGCTGACGAAGTGGAATTTCAGGAAATATTCGATACGCATCGAATCCGGATTTCCTCACGCATCGTGGTAACGAATCGCATTTTTAAAAAAATGACGGCTGCACATGTTAGGACATGGGGCAAGGAACTCTGGGAATGCGGGATCACCCACAATGCCATGCGTATAGCCAATCAGCAGCCAGCCCTGTGATGTCAAAGCCCTTTAACCCCTTCGCGAGCGCCCACGGCATGTCTGACTGCTGCATCCAAGGTATTAAAACCCCTGATCAGTTATGGAGCAGGGTGTTAGCTGTAACTGACAGATAACACCCTGCTCCATAACCAATTGGGGGTTTTAGAACCTTGGACGCCGCGGTCCGCCTTTTGCCGCCCACCCTGCCTCTCTGCAGCCAGGAAACGCGATTCACCACGATTTAATTCGGATCAAATAGAATCATATCGGAAAATTCGTCGAAGTTGCCAAATCGAGTTTTTGAAAACTTCGCTCATCTCTAATAGAAAGGTATTCAATACTTACCAACTTGGGACAATAGTGCTGAGTAAGTTCCGCCCCTGGCTACTCCCTGGACAGTCAGTTCCGCCCCTGAATACGCCCTGGACAGTCACTTCCGCCCCCACATCCACTCTAGTCCTCCCTTTTTGGAGTATGACCTTATGACAAACACTTTTCTGGTCAGGACATGCTGAATTTGCTATGATTGCTCCTAAAAATTAGGAATTGTCCCAGCAAACTCTGAAGAGTTGGCCAGTTTGGTTTTCCTTCACTAATGGCAACGATTCACTTCACTGTCCTAGCCCTGTATCTGGCTACCTACCAGGCCTACCTTAGCACCCATATCCTGAGACCCGGCATTCATGTCTAAAGCTCCTCCAACCCCCCATCTACATCCTTGACAGGGGGACCTTCTGGGCCTCTCTAACTCTAAGGCCAGGGGTCAAATACAACTTCCATGCCCATATTACACGGCCTGTGGAAATCTTTGTGACCTCCAGGTTTACATGAGACAATATGTTACCTTAATCCCGTAACTCTGGGCAGCCTGCCAGATGAATTTTTTGCTGATGCCACCAGCACCGATCACCAAAACCTCCTTTCCATCCATCACATATGTCATAGAACGTCTCAGCATGGTTTCCACAAGAGGTTCCGATGCAGACTCCACGCTGGTGGATTTTCCCGCTGCCAGGCTCCCAAGCACACATTCATGGACCCCACAACTTTCCAGACAAAGATTGGTGGTTACACCAAGAATGACTGGGGAGATCGTGTAGTCAGCGCAGGTAAGGAGCATATCCACGCCTTAAGACCATGGAGGAAAAAGAGAGAAGTGATGTGTAAAGCGAAATCCAAGAGCAAGCACACAAAATATGGCACAAAAGGCTCCAAATATAACATACAGGGTTCTATATAGTATACAGGACACCAAATATAACATACAGGGCTCTATATAGTATACAGGACACCAAATATAACTTACAGGGCTACACTATAACATAAACGGCTCTAAATATAACCCACAGGGCTATAAATATAGAGAGATCAAAACATACTGATTTATGCAACCACCACTAGGAGGAGCTCACTACATACAGATTATACAGTCACCACTAGAGGGAGCTCACTATATACAGACTATGAAGTCACCACTAGGAGGGAGCTCACTACATACAGATTATACAGTCACCACTAGAGGGAGCTCACTACATACAGACTATACAGTCACCACTAGGAGGAGCTCACTACATTCAGATTATATAGTCACCACTAGGGGTAGCGCAATGAACAATGATTTACACAGCTTCTATTTAATTCAATAGTAAAGCTGTATGCCAGGATCGCCCCCAGTGGTGACTATCTTCACTTATTAAGTTGCTGATCTCTACATACCAATATATTATTTGTGCAATCAAAAATACTGTTGAAGTCTTTGTTCAGGGAAATTTTTTCATTGAAAATAGTTCAGTCTTTTTGGGTTCCCGTATTCCATTCACAAGGTTTTTGGTTCAAAACCTGAGCAACTTTAAAGGGTTTTTTCCACAAAAGCAATAACTTTCAGATCAGTGAGGGTCCAACTATTCCCCCATGCTTAACAGAGCGGCGGTCGGTCAGTGCGTGCATTGCTACATTCATTTCAATGGGAGTAATGGAGATTGTCGAAGTAGAGTGCTCGAACTACCTCAGGCGCTCCCATGGCAGTTACTGGAGTGATGCGCGCGTTGTCTGATCACCGCTTCTGCCCCCATTCTCCAGGTCAGTGATGGTTTGAGTGTTCGGACCTCCAGTGGTCTGCAGGTTATCCCCTATTCTTTGTGAAAAAAATCCTTTTAATTAAAAGTTAAATAAAATAAAACTTTATATGGGGGTTGGAATTCCCCCCACATTCCCCCCAACACAGGCAGTGGACATGACCCCAATAAGATTGGGTTGAGGTTGGAGAAACGAGCAGATTATATAGAAAGCCCCTGGCAGGAAGTGAGTCAGTGTGTGGGTGAAGCCACATCAGAGGTTACCTGTATGAGGACTAGGTCGGAGGGGCCAGACAAGGGGAAACCTTAGAGAAGAGGGTACCGAAGAAAACTGCAGAGGGATATCCTAGTGAAGATGTGTTTTGTAAGAAGCTCCAGCTCAGCCCCTGTACAATGCTCCTGAGATGAGATGGCAGACTATGGAGCGGGAGAACAGTGAACAGACCAGTAGCGGATTATAATATGGCTACCCAAATCTCTCACCAACTTTAACAAGTGTATGTCGCATAGAGGCGGACTGTGCAGGGGTGTAACTAGCAAAGACTTGGCCATCCAGTAAAGTTTTGACTTGGGCCCCCCCCCAACAGCATAGCACCTAGTTTCCTGGCCTCCACACAGTATAATGTCCCTTTTACACACACTATAATGTCCCATAGTGTCCCCTCCACACAGTATAATGTCCCATAGTGGCCCCTCCACACAGTATAATGTCCCATAGCGGACCCTCCACACAGTATCATGTCCCAAAGCGACCCCTCCACAGGGCATAATGTCCCATAGTGGCCCCTGCCCACAGTATAATGTCTCAAAGCAACAGACCAGTAGCGGATTATAATATGGCTACCCAAATCTCTCACCAACTTTAACAAGTGTATGTCACATAGAGGCGGACTGTGCAGGGGTGTAACTAGCAAAGACTTGGCCATCCAGTAAAGTTTTGACTTGGGCCCCCCCCAACAGCATAGCACCCAGTTTCCTGGCCTCCACACAGTATAATGTCCCTTTTACACACAGTATAATGTCCCATAGTGTCCCCTCCACACAGTATAATGTGCCATAGTGGCCCCTCCACACAGTATAATGCTTCATAGCGACCCCTCCACAGGGCATAATGTCCCATAGCGGCCCCTGCCCACAGTATAATGTCTCAAAGCAACAGACCAGTAGCGGATTATAATATGGCTACCCAAATCTCTCACCAACTTTAACAAGTGTATGTCACATAGAGGCAGACTGTGCAGGGGTGTAACTAGCAAAGACTTGGCCCCCCAGCAAAGTTTTGACTTGGGCCCCCCCCAACAGCATAGCACCCAGTTTCCTGGCCTCCACACAGTATAATGTCCCTTTTACACACACTAGCATAATGATCGGAGGCCCAGCTGAGGTGACAAACATAAAAATCACTGTTACTCACTTCTCCTGGGCTTCGGCGCACTTCCTGCTGCTTTTGGCCCTCTTCAATGTCGGCACAGACGTCACATGGGCCAGGCCTGCGTCACGACGAATAATGACACCGGCCTGGCCCATGTGACGTCTGTACCGACATTGAAGAGGTCCGAAGATTGCAGGGAGTCACACCGGAGCGCAGGAGAGGTGAGTAACACTGGTTTTTATGTTTGTCCCCTCCCCTAGGCCTCCGATCATTATACTCAGGGGTCTGAAAAGACCCCCCCCCCCCGAGTATAATAATATCAGTATTTGTTGGGGTTCGTTCGATCTCCGCTCCTGCTTAGACCCGCAAGGTTAAGTGGAGGCAGCCGTGAGAGGGGATCGGTAAGTAAATAGGGCCCGTTACCTGCTGGAGTAACAGACTATTAAAAAAAAAAAAAAAAAAAAAGCATCAGGGGTCCCCTAAGGTCCCAGGCCCTGAGGCAGCCGCTACAACTGCTACCCTGGTACTTACACCACTTACACGCACAGCTGCAACTGGTCCTCCCATAACCAAGGAGGGCAGCATCACAGTGTGGGCAGTGCAAGCTACTCCTGTTCATTCACAGTGAAGACCTCCCTCCAGTACTCCATGGTCATTAAAGTGTGGAAATCTATTTGTGGGTGTTGTTGACTTGTAGATATTTAATCTCTGGAGGCCTCATTCACATGTATAGTCATGGAGAATGGCATTGGTGCTTACATGGGGTACTTGGAGAAATAATGTCGAGACCTGGGTCTGCCATCCAAAGTGTTCAATGAGCTGGAAGTCAGATTGGGCTTGTTCATTGGAGGGGATGGGGAAAATTGAGGACAATTGGGCTGTAGGACAGAGCGTCTTGTCCAGACCAGATGCCAATGGGGATCTGTCCATCGTGAAAGTGTTTGTGGACAGGGGCCGTGGACAGGTGACTTACTGGGTCCCCAATACTTTAGGAGACCTATAGACTGCTCCATCAGGTGCTGCCTTGTGCAGAGCATCACTAGGGAGAAGATCCTGAGCTCATTGCGGAATCGTATTGGGTAGTAGTCACAGGAAGGGACAACTTGTCAGGTTGTTGCTATAGTAGTGAGGATGAACATACTTTCTGGTCTTGGAAACAGTCAGTCCCCGGAAGCAAGCCAAGGCATGTTGGATTCATACCTGGGGGAGGCTACGACTGGGACTGGGAGGGACTGGTGACCAGTATGTAGCGGAGGGAGATCTATCCTGAGGCCTGTAGTGTGGCTGACTTTTCAGTCCTGTGGTAGTGGATGAAGATGAAGAATAAAGCTACTTGTATGTAGAGGGGCCCAGTAAAGAACGTATAATCTTAGGCTTCATGTTGAGGGCTGCACTGACCTGTGGCCTCTGTGAAGTTAACATGGCCCATTTTGAAGTTTGGTCTGTGTGAAGGCAATGTTGACCTGATGGTACCTTAAAGTCAACTGTGACCTGTAGAGAGTTAAACCCTTTGTAACCTAAAGACTGCTCAAGTTGTTCTGAAATGTTCTAGCAATACCACCACCTAGAGAGCAACCACTAAGCTTCTGTGCCTCACATGAGGTCTGTAACCATCAAGAATGCCACTGATGTGTAAATCAGACCACTAAAGTCCTTGTCCCACAGTCTGCGATCACTGAATGTGCTCTTAGAGAGGACCAGGCTGCCACACTCACCTAAACCTACCCAAGATGGTTTAGAATGGGCTGTATCAGAGGTTCTAGGACAAGCAGCCAACAAGTATCCTAAGTGGGAATATTTAGGATCTTCAAGAAGAAAACCAGCCCAGATAGGCATTTCATGGGTCACGTTGGTTGAGAAAAGGATAATAATGTAGAAGAAACTTAAATCACTTGGTGAGAGATTTGAAAGAATCGGTGGGGTTCCCAGAGATTGGACCCCACAGTGATAATAGAATACCCCTTTAACCCTAACCTCAATCTCATTCAATGTTAACTTGATTTAAGAGCAAGGCTAAATATATTTCTCTATCTGTGGAGTTAATGTGTAAGTGAAATCCGTACCGAGGACATCGGTTTGCACCTTGTTCCCTCCCCTTTCTTCAGGGGTCAATTTTTTCTCTTCCTCCATTATTACTTTCATGGCCTTTTCTGCGGCTTCCTTAATTTGGACCCATACGTTTCTTCTCTGAGTCTTATCCAGCACTCCCCATAACTCTAGTGTGGTATCCAAGGACTGAGGAAGGGTGGATCGATGACAGAGAGGCTTCTCTGCCCGCCCGACCATACATACCACCTGCAAAAGAGGCATCAAAGAGCTTATGAATGACATAATATACAATAAAAATCCACATAAAATTATAAAAACAATCACTGGTGAACACTAAATGTTCATAAAACATCTGGGACAGTCATGTCTTATTATAAAAATCTAAAGAACTCTTCTCTTCGGGGGCTCAGGATAGGGGTTTGAAGATTGGGGGGGTACAAGCCCCTGGAGAATGGGGGCAGCCCCGTTACCTTGCTTAGGATTGGTTGGTCTCCGCGAGATCGGCAGACAACGGCACAGAGACGGATCGTCAGCTCTGGGGGGCGCACGGAGCAGCCTGGGGGGTGGGGCAGAGACAGTAATACAGGAAGAGAGAGAGGGAGAAGGAGGAAGGCAGAAGTCGAAGAAAGTGGAGAATGAAAGAAGCATAGATGGTAGAAATAGAAAGAGAGAGAGAAAGAAAGAAAGAACCGACCCTCCTTCAATACAGATACAATCAAATCTGACAATTGTGTAGATCCTGGATATGAAGAGAAATTCCTCTTCTCCGAAGTCTATGAATCTGCTGTCCAGTGCTGGAAAAAATCCCCCAAAAATCCCCCCCAAATCTTCTCCAGCGCAGGAGGCAGGTGTGTTTATTGAGTAAGGGCCCAGTGTAATATAGAGGAGGTAAAAGGGAAAGTTTGACAGGGTATGCAATAAGAGAGGAACATGTTTAATAAAGAACATGAAAAAAATACGGACTGAATATGAAGCAAGAAACTGAGGGACGATGTGAGATGTATGTATAGATGAGAGATTGCTCAAAAAAATAAAAAATAGAAGATCACCAAAAAGTAAGTGGACAGAAAAAGAAGACAAATGGGAGGGAAGAGACAGAAGGAAGGTGGTGTCGGGAGAGGATTCTACAGAGTATCACTCTCTCCTAGCCCCTCCCGTGCAGAGCATTTCTCCCCTGTTATTCCCCGTGCTTACGTGGTATACAGGCAGGAGGTGGAGATGGTTTGATCCTACGTGGTGGCACAGTCATCACAAAACCCTCAAGCAGGACTGCTTGGCCTTGTCGGAGCTCAGAAAGAAGACCCACTACCACATCTGACACTTGGAGAGTGTCTTGAGATGAATAGAAGCATGTGGCTGGAGAAAGCTCGGGATAAGGCCAAAAGGTCTTCAGAACAACCTAAAAGGAATGTGAAAAGAGTGAGCAGAGGACTAGCTATACATAAAAAAACAACTCAAACTATAGAGCGGAGGGAGAGCAGTGTACCTTCTGATGGCCCTTCATCCTCAGAGAGGTAAGAAATGCTGAGATTTCTTCTCGAATTGTTTCTTCTCGTCCTTCTTTGTGATGAAGCTCTACCACCCTTGTACTTTTGGCCTTCATAGTATATTTTCCCCAAGAGCCTAACTGGTAAGAATTACTAAAAAGCAGGGCAGGAGGAAGAGGTAATTCCTTAGTATCTAGGAGGATTCGCACACCCAAGGTGTTAGCAAGGAAATGGGAAAGTTGTGGCGACCCACCCATTGGACAATCCCACTGCTCTCCCATCAGGAACTGGGGACGTCCCAACCAGGAGAGATAAGTGACACGTCGAGGGGGAGAAAAAGTGTCCAAATAAGAGCGACCTCCAAGATCAAATGTTACAGCCTGTTTGATGAGAAGAGGAACTGTGGTGGCTGGAGACGGTGGTGGAGGGCAGAACCATGAGGTGGAGAGACAAAGTACTATTTTTCCTAAAAAACAATAATGAATAGTAATGAATAAGATATGTTTTTAGTTCATGCTTATTTGTGTTTGTTACATCTACTGTTGTGTCTTACCAGGACATTGTCTCGCACCCTCCAGCAGGATGGACATAGCGAAGCTGGGAGCTCCAAGAATACAGATTGTTGTGGTATCCATGGTATGATCTGGCAAATCCAAAGATATTTCATTATTTGTGCATATTTACCGTGATCTTTTTTTCAGGTACTTTGGGTGACTTCTGAAAAGCTTTTGTCACTTAGGGGCCATTCACATCTACTTTTTAACATTTATTTAGCATTAGTTTGGATGAAAACACATGCAAATCTACGGCCATTCATTTACGTAAAACCAATGGCCAACATCTTGCGATTGTACTTTTTGCTATCCGTCCTTTGCATTAGGTCCATATCTTCCTAAAGGATCTTTAGGTTCCTACTGCTACCCTAATGTTCCTATTCCTCAATATTGTGCTGTGCTCCCAATTGCCCTTTGCACTGGCCATTGGAGGAACACCGTAAATGGTGGTAGACACTATGTGGCTCCTATGGATAACATATATATAATCTGGAAATCAGAGCCACCCTAAAAGCAAATATGGACAAATAGATGGACACCTAGATCTATACCTGATATCTTTAGTGGCAGGGCATGCGTGGTGGAACTATGTTCATCGAGACGTTACATGAAGCACAAATGGACATGCCAAAATACGGACACATTGCATGGGTTGAACTCGGATACTATGGACTTGTCCTACCTGTTCGAGGTTGCTTGCTCCTGTCCTCCGTCTCGGGAAGTCCTGCATTGATCAGAAGCTTCTGCAGATCCTCATAGCTCTCTATCACATTTTCGTGGAGCTGGACTTCATTGTCTCCATTACTTTTTCCATTTGGAGTTTCTGTGGAAGGTCTCATTTCCCAAGGAGGGCCATCAGGGGCAACCCCTGGCACCCAAACCTCACTTAACTCTCCATCTTTGGAGTACATAGGGTGATCCAATATGAGCTGGTCAAGAGACAACTGGGGAACCAGATTGGGCAAACAAAAAAGTGGAGGGAAAGGTAAAATGAGGCAACGAGGGTAAGAGAAAAGTGACAAGACAAATAGACGAGGCAGGTCACTTGTTAGATCCTTCTGAGAAGCACTTAGTTGTAGTAAGACGACATAGTAACACTAACAGATAATCCGCTTAAGACGGGGAATACAGCTACTCAACACAAAGTGACACGTGTGACAAGGAACGGGGCAAAATAAGACAAGCATGGAGGGATGAGGCCAACAGACTCTACTCACCATCTTGATTCTTCTCCTGAAACCCAAAGAAATATCACAGGTTAATGGATCTATGCATTGTCATAAGAAAGCCCCGAAAGGGGATTCTGGCCTCCACTAAACACTTTCTATTGGCTCAAAATGTTCTCTGTACTGTCAAGCAAAATATGAGTTCTCTCTCCAACTATGTAACTGGTTGATGCTGGAGCTCCTTTCGTTCAGGAGATGGGAAGTAGCAGCAGGTGCCCAGTTTGTCACCCCTTAAAGAATACTTCATGACATCCCAATGCGCAGTGGACAACAAGTCCGCCCCAATGGGCTGTGCTCACATTGGCTGTGGCAGATGACATGTCAGGTAAAAAAATCACACAAGTAAATGAAAATTGGCATTTTCATCGAGTTTTGTCAGGTTTGGAAATTTCTTCCAATCTACTCCAGATCAACTGCACACGGGCTTTTTTGAGTCGGAAAATACGGTCCATATTTCATCTATATTTCTTAGACTCGTAGTTATCTAAGATACTGTGAATCGCTGCCTTACCACAGGACTACTGGCCCAGACAGTGACTCACGGCATCATAGACAACGAGGAGTCTGGGAAATATGGCCGAATACAGTACAAGACAGTAGAAGCAGAGACTCACAGCATCATAGAGAACTAGGAGTCCGGGAAATATGGCCGAATACAGTACAGGACAGTAGAAGCAAAGACTCAGAACATCATAGACAACGAGGAGTCTGGGAAATATGGCCAAATACAGTATAAGACAGTAGAAGCAGAGACTCACAGCATCATAGAGAACTAGGAGTCCGGGAAATATGGCCGAATACAGTACAGGACAGTAGAAGCAAAGACTCATTGCATCATAGACAACTAGGAGTCTGGGAAATATGGCTGAATACAGTACAGGACAGTAGAAGCAGACTCACAGCATCATAGGCGACGAAGAGTCTGGGAAATATGGCCAAATACAGTACAGGACAGTAGAAGCAGAGACTCAGAACATCATAGACAACGAGGAGTCTGGGAAATATGGCCAAATACAGTACAAGACAGTAGAAACAGAGACTCACAGCATCATAGAGAACTAGGAGTCCGGGAAATATGGCCGAATACAGTACAGGACAGTAGAAGCAAAGACTCACAGCATCATAGGCGACGAAGAGTCTGGGAAATATGGCCGAATACAGTACAGGACAGTAGAAGCAGAGACTCACAGCATCATAGACAACCATGATACTGTGGGTCCGAGTCTCTGGATACAGTGCAGTCCAGGCAATATGACCAGTATAAGGACTGGATTTTCCATCCCAAAAAAATACCATATGTATCTACATAAATATTATCTAAAATAAGACATGCAAGTGAATGTAATTATATAAAAATCAGAATATACAGAGACCAAAGTGGATCTCGCTGGACCTATTAGAAATAGATGTGGCATAACTGTTCTACTTCATTATGAAGAGAAGCCGTAGTGTGAACATAGCCTTACCCCACAAATACCTTCCAGACAACAGAAAATACAACTGAGTTACAGCAGAGACCGAGAGCCCCATGACATGACCCAAGTCAGACCCCATGAGATTACACAAAGTGAATGCAAATGACTGAAAATCCAAGTCTCGGAGAGTTTGTCGAAGCTTTAAGTTTCTGCAGCAGAGAAAATACGGGACAGTCTTGTGTGCTAAGCCAGAGATTCTTGCCAATTGGCACCTTCTACGTCTACTGAGATGTCTACAGCTACATGGATTAATACCTATAAATAATTGCAATGTCCATTAAGCATAGAAAAGGAAGAGAACCCCACAAGACATCGTCATAGAAACACTGGGGTCGATATTAAGGAACTTTCCATAATGCGTGCCTGCTACACTATAGGATATGAAGAGCTTGGATGTATGGACATAAACACGACCCCCTATAGTTATACTATACTGGACCATCCATAATCTCAGCAACAGCTTCTGCAGCCCCGAGACCCTGATCGTATCCTCACCCCCCCCCCCCCAATAATACCACACTATCCTTGCTACGTACGGATATAACATTACTACATCCAATTAATAAAGCATCAAAAACTATGGAAATAGTCAAAAAATCCAGGAGAAAAATCCAGGTTTTGGCCCCACAGTTTAGAGAAATGTAAATTTCCCAATAGGATCTTGTATGTAGAAATCTAAGTTCTCACCTCTAAGTGTCCTCGTAGCAATAACGACAGGTACAGGGAGACCGCACGAGATAGACAGGCACAAAGAGAGCTCCAGGGGATTAGGACGTCTCTTTAAATCCTGCTCCCCCGCCTGCTCCCTCCCTGTTAGGCTTTACTTGAGCTGCTCCCAGCTGTCACTCAGCCAGGGCCATATCAGCGGGTCAACAGCACAGCAGTGCCCATCAATCATACTGATGTGATATTGGGAACTTATTCCATTACACCCAGTGCTGTGCTTGACTCTGCTATTCCTGTACAAAAAAACACAAACCCAGCTGTCAGTACATTGAAGAGGCCACCATTCATATCCCCGGCCATCGCCTCCCCCTAAGTGTCCATCGTGGAATCCGCAAATCCTGGAGACCTTTGTGACCAAACTAAAATGATTAAAAAAAAAATTCTCTGTTTTAGGATTTTGTAAAGTTGTAGAAGTTTCTTTGATTCATTCTGTTACATATGGGGATGAATGAGGTTCTTATCCGTCCACTGCTGGCGTATTCCCCGTACCCGTGTTCTAGCACACGCACACCCCGTACCATGCTGCTCCAGATATGATCGCGCAGTCTTGTGATTTGCACAGCCCACATCTTGTCCTTTGTGCTCGCAGCACACACAAAGCATTGACAAGTCTTCTGTGTTGATGTCACCCAGTACATTCCTGGCCATTATATGCAAACAAGGGCACTTGCCCCTTCCACGGTCACAACATAACATAAAGGACGTTTTGTATGTGTTGGCCCCTCTATTAAAGGGCCCTTTCACGTGGGTGATCATCACGTCATGGTCTTTGTGTCTTTTTAAGACAATTGTAGCTCGCCAGAAAAACGTAAAACTTTCTAACCTACAAAAATTTACTTTCTAAAAACTGGTGTGGAACCTAACAGGAAAATGAAGCCTTAGAAAATTTAACGTGGGATGTTTTGGGGCCCCATGCGGACAAGTAGTCTAGGACTATTTCCCATCCCCATTGTATACTTGACGGAAGGAGAAGACTAACAAAAGTCACAAGGTATGCCAAATTATTGGCCTAAAGAAGGACCTAATAGGTTCACCAAGTCCCCTAGTGGCACTAAGGAAAAAAAATCACACTTTGCAACATGGTGGTATTACTGCCTAGGAAAATGGTGCATGTAGCTCAAAGCAAAGAAATTCAGGTATAGTCTTGCCCAATAGCGATGTGACCATGCCCTTTGGCGACATGGCCACACCCCATTTGGGCGCTAGATGTGCTGGCCTTGCTCCCATTTTGGACGTGACTGATACATAAAGTGCCGAAGTGACCTATAAAGCGACTTTGGCCAAGGATGTCACCCCTTTTTTTGGTAGCCTCCCAGAGATTCTTGGAGAGTTGGGAAGTACGCTAAAAATTTAGGCATCAAGCTATAGACAACTTAGCATTTAAAATGTAGGTTGTCCCTAGAAATGAGCGAATTTCCTGAAAGGTCAGATTCTATTGAAATGGGCATCAGATGAGTAAATTTGGTCTGAACCAAAAGTACTTCGAGTGCCGTAAAAAGTTGTGTGTGACACTGCGAGGATTTTATCCAAACCCTTTAAAACTTTTATTGGGATTTTTTTATTAAACAATACACTGCAAATACAGTAGCAGAGAAAATGCATAAAACACACAAAGAGATCCAGATCTACGAAAAGGCCGGAACGTCGAGGCAATAAGCAAACAAATAGGAACGGAACACAAAACACAAGGAACAAAAAGGTCTTGGAGACTTGTCAAGATTTTTAAGACTGCCTTAGTAATGTTGGACCAGAACTGCAACTTCTGTTGTGAAGGCAGCCTTAAAGGGGCGGTCCTTCGTGGCCTTAAACGGGTGGTCCTTTACAGTAGGACCGCCCACTGGACTCCAAAACCCAGAATGAGCAGAAATTAAGATTTACAAAGCACAAGTTCTACTGAATCTTTTCCCACCAAATATATCATATATATCAATCTACTCAGCTCCGCCTGCTCTATAACATGCTGCCTACAGCCCATACAGGAATAGAGTTTCCTTAAATTCACCCCCTAAAGGGTACTTAAAGTCATGGCCAAAAGTTTTGAGACCGACAAAATCTTCTTCCAACCATCTAGGCACCATGTGGTGATGGACCATGATGGACACCAAGTCACAAGGCAAAAGTCATAACTACGTGGCACGGTGAACACGACATTGACTTTGACATTTTAGGTTCATGACCAGGAAACTCCCCAGACCTCAATCCCATTGGTAACCTGTGGGCAGTCTTCAAAAAACAGGTGGACAAACAAAAACACAGAAATTGTAATAAACTCCAAGCACTGGTTAGACAAGGTTGTCAGTAGTCAGGATCTGGCCCAGGACTCCGGGACCCCCGCAGATCAACACAATGACAACACATGCGTGTATATAAAGAGTGTGGGGAGAGGAGTAGCTGTCGACAGCTATGGCACGTGTACGGGCACCTTTGAGGGTCTGCATTGTATTGTCTGGGTACTTGGCAGCCACCAAGGGTCAGGCACAGAGACAAAGCACTAAGCATGTGTCAGTAGTGCCGCCAGGGTAGGAGAGGACATGCACTTAGAGACACGCCGGACATTTGGCAAGGAGCAGAACAAGAAGTTTTGTCCTCTGTCGTATGAAGCCTGGATGTGAACGTGTAAGATATATTTTTACATTTTATATGAAATATCTGCCCCGCTGACATTCAGGTAGAATTTTTTGAGAGCTATTTTTATTTTGCAGCATATAAATTGGCAGCGCTTGCCACTGCTGTGATTGCTTTGTAGGCACAGGGTGGATTTGCAGTCAGCCAAGGCTGTCCGGTACAATTCAGGGCTCAGCATGTAAGCGCACAGGGTGCGGGCTATTTACTGTATGATATCGTGATTGATTTCTGACCGTCATATCAGTTAAACATTCTCACTGTGGGTGGAAGGAAAACAATACCAGACGCACAACTGGAGATAGGCCGACAACGGGAACAAAATGAGAGTGTTTCTAATGGTGCCCATAAATGCACCCGCAATGGGAGTCAGCTGAATTCTCAACTGGTAGAAAGATATTCCTCCTGACTCCCCCATATACATGCATGCTCAGCACCAAGCATGCAATGGAGAGAAACTTCCACCAGACAGCTCTAGGACTGGGCATGATAAAATCCAACATGCCTGATCCTTCCTTCTCCCGACATGAACTATTACTGGACAGTCAGGCTCCCATTGCTGTCAGCTGAAAGCACATCTGGTAGACAGCTATTCCTCCTGACTCCCCCATACACATGCATGTTCAGTTCCAAGCATGCAAAGGAGAGAAAGCTGCCAACAGACAGCCCCAGGACTGGGCATGATAAAATCCAACATGCCTGATCCTTCCTTCTCACGACATCATCTATTAGTGGACAGCCAGGCCTCCATAGCTGTCAGCTGAATGCTCATCTGGTAGAGAGCTATTCCTCCTGACTCCCCCATACACATGCATGTGCAGTTCCAAACATGCTCAGGAGAGAAAGCTACCAACAGACAGCACTAGGACTGGGCATGATAAAATCCAACATGCCTGATCCTTCCTTCTCACGACATCATCTATTAGTGGACAGCCAGGCCTCCATAGCTGTCAGCTGCATGCTCATCTGGTAGAGAGCTATTCCTCCTGACTCTCCCAGACAAGTGCACACTCAGCTCTGAGCATTCAAAGGTGTTCCATGAGGACAGGAAATAAAGCTGCCAACAGACAACCCTAGGACTGGGCATGATAAAATTACAACATGCCTGATTAGATGGGAGTCAGAAGGCTCCAAACCCATTTAATAGCTGTCAGCTGACAGCTACTCCTTTTGATTTTCCAAAGCAACTGCAAACTCAGCTCTGAGTATGCAATGGTTTTCAATGAGGGCAGGAGATAAAACTGGGATTGGGCAGGATAAAATCCAACATGTCTGATCCTCCGTCCTCCTGTTATCACGCATTGGTGGACAGTAAGGGGTCCCCATACACCTTCCATAACTGTTGACTAAATGCTTGTGCAGCTGACAGCTATTCCTCCTGACTGCCCCATACACTTGCATGCCCAGCTGAGCGTGTGCAAATGTTTTCGATGAAGAGAGGAGAGAAGGTGCCGCTAGACACCTCCAGCAGGGAAATGGAAGATCAGGCATGATAAAAATCCAACATGCCCAATCCTTCCTTCTCTGGACATCAACTACCAGGGAAAGATCATTCTTGCTGAAAAATCGGTGGGTTGGGCACACACATCTCCTATGTGTAGGGGGGACCTTTAGACTTTTCTATCACTTTTTGGACATTCATCAATAAGTCATAAACATCTGAACCTGCACTGAAGAGTATACAAGTGAATATATGAGTATGAAATATGAAAATAAAAATAAAATAAAAAATATATAGAAATATAATATAAATAAACTACATATATAAAAATATACAAATAAATATGAAAAAATATACACAAAATGTATATATAATATATATATATTATATAGACACAGAACCTGTCTGCTTAAAAAGCAGTTACTCGCGGACACCTGAGGACACCATAGACTATACAGTAATGGCGTTCACTGGGTGTCTGTCGGGTTTCCGACAATTTTAGGTGGAATCTGCGGCAAATTCTCCTATGGAAATTCCAACACATATGTGAACCTAGCCATACACGGATGTGTCAATATGGAGTCCAGGAAAGGCAAGTCGCCTCCCTAGCAAGCCCCGACCTCAGCTTGGCCCATATTGATTGGACCATTGAGCACCGAGATGAGGAAAAAAACTGGTTAAATATTATAAATGTTGAATGACTCACTAGATATTGACCTACAGGGCGGCGCACACTCAACAAGCAGTTCTACAGAAGGCTGTTATCAAGTCACTTAATGGGGCTGTACAAGATAAAACAAAAGCCTGCTAGCTTCCAAAAAAACAGTGACATATCTTGTCCACAGGTTGTGTGTGGGATTGCATCCATTCACCTTAAAGGAGTTGTCCAGGATGTAGTAATTTACTCACCTGGTCCCAGGGATTGCTGAAAATGGAGAGGTTGCCAGAATCCCGGGTCATGTGGTCGGAAGCAGCGTTATGGCTCACAAGTCGCTCTGCGTTCACCGTTTCACAGGTAATTAATTACCTGTTAGATCGGGGGAGCAGGGGGCAGACAGACCTGGGGGGGTAGAACGCTGCGTCTGATCACATGACCCGGGTGTCTAGATGTCGCCGAAAACCCCAGACCATCATTAGCGATTCCCAGGACCAAGTAAGTAAATTGCTATTCCCCAGACAACCCCTTTAATGAGAGTCAGCCACTAGAACCCAGAATATCACCCCAGCCCTGCAGATAGATAGGTTAGTGTCACCAGAACCAGCATATCACCCCAGCCCTGCAGATAGATAGGTTAGTGTCACCAGAACCAGCATATCACCCCAGCCATGCAGATAGATAGGTTAGTGTCACCAGAGCCAGCATATCACCCCAGCCCCGCAGATAGATAGGTTAGTGTTACCAGACCAAGCATATCACCCCAGCCCTGCAGATAGATAGGCTAGTGTCACCAGAATCAGCATATCACCCCAGCCCTGCAGATAGATAGGTTAGTGTCACCAGAACCAGCATATCACCCCGGCCCTGCAGATAGATAGGTTAGTGTCACCAGAACCAGCATATCACCCCAGCCCTGCAGATAGATAGGTTAGTGTCACCAGAACCAGCATATCACCCCAGTACTGAAGATACATAGGTTAGGGTCACCAGAACCAGCGTATCACCCCAGCCCTGCAGATAGATAGGTTAGTGTCACCAGAACCAGCATATCACCCCAGTCCTGCAGATAGATATGCTGGTTCTGGTGACAGTAACCTATCACCCCAGCCCTGCAGATAGATAGGTTAGTGTCAAGGCAACCTGCATATCACCCCAGGCCCGCAGATAGATAGGTTAGGGTCACCAGAACCGGCATATCACCCCAGCCCTGCAGATAGATAGGTTAATGTCACCAGAACCAGCATACTGTATCACCCCAGACCTGCAGATAGATAGGTTACTGTCACCAGAACCAGCATATCACCCCAGTCCTGCAGATAGATAGGTTAGGGCCACCAGAACCAGCATATCACCCCAGCCCTGCAAATAGATAGGTTAGGGCCACCAGAACCAGCATATCACCCCAGCCCTGCAGATAGATAGGCTAGTGTCACCAGAACCAGCATATTACCCCAGCCCTGCAGATAGATAGGTTACTGTCACCAGAACTAGCATATCACCCCAGCTCTGCAGATAGATAGGTTACTGTCACCAGAACCAGCATATCACCCCAGCCCTGCAGATAGATAGGTTACTGTCACCAGAACTAGCATATCACCCCAGCCCTGCAGATAGATAGGTTACTGTCAACAGAACCAGCATATCACCCCAGCCCTGCAGATAGATAGGTTACTGTCACCAGACCCCAGCATATCACCCCAGCCCTGCAGATAGATAGGTTAGTGTCACTACAACCAGCATATCACCCCAGTCCTGCAGATAGATAGGTTAGGGCCACCAGAACCAGCATATCACCCCAGCACTGCAGATAGATAGGCTAGTGTCACCAGAAGCAGCATATCACCCCAGCCCTGCAGATAGATAGGTTACTGTCACCAGAACTAGCATATCATCCCAGCCCTGCAGATAGATAGGTTACTGTCACCAGAACCAGCATATCACCCCAGCCCTGCAGATATAGGTTACTGTCACCAGACCCCAGCATATCACCCCAGCCCTGCAGATAGATAGGTTAGTGTCACTACAACCAGCATATCACCCCAGTCCTGCAGATAGATAGGTTAGGGCCACCAGAACCAGCATATCACCCCAGCCCTGCAGATAGATAGGTTACGGTCACCAGAACCAGCATATCATCCAGCACAGTCACATTCACGTGGACGTCACTGACCCTGGATAAACAATGCCAGGACTGATCAGAAGAATCAATAGAAGTCTGGAGGAAAGGCTACAGAGAAAAGGAAGTTGCAATAAATACCAGGAGGACACGTCACTGACAGCCGGAGAGGGATGAAGGTAGGGGCAGGTGATCTGGGGGTAGCGGAGGTTAAGTACAGTACAGTGTGGGGTGTCTGTAGAATCCCAGGAGGACTGTGAAGAGGTAAAATGTTTTCTGGTTTCCTCTTTGTACCCTTGGCTGTGGTCCTCGAGTTCCCCAGGTCTGTCAATGTTCTGAGACTACTTCTTATTCCTTTCTCATTGACCAGCTAATGCTTTTATTTTTCTACTCTTTCTGGTCTTCCATCTGGAAACAATGTACCAAAACCAAGGAAATGCTGACAACAATATGGGTGAATAAAGAAGGGTTGGGATGCACTTACCTGAAGCAGTGGAGCAGGGAGTGTCTGTGTCTGCCCTGACCTCACCTCATAAGAGGCAAGTCTGCAACAACCTCGTATTTTATAGAGAAAGCTGCAGAGAATTATGGGTAATGTCTATGATATAAAAACATTATGAACAGCAAGAAGGGTTTACAAAGTGAAGATCTGCGGGACTGCGGCAGCCTGAAAAGGTACGGATTTTGGGGTACACACTATGGACATTTTCTGATGAATTTGTTGTTAAAACTGGACTCCCTAAAATAACCTCCCTTGGATTTCTTTTTATCTATCAAGGCCTGATTGTTTTTTTTTTTTTTGGAAAATCCCATGCTTCACAAGGACCAGCAAAGGTCTATTGCTAAAGGAGGGCTCCGCTCTGGACAATCCCTTTTTTAGAAGGGGATGAAGAAAAAGCCGATCACAATGTGCCCCCTATTGATCGGCTGTAATCAGAGGGGAAACCTGGCATATGTATAATGTACTCACACACACAAAGCAGAACGTACCAGAACGAGTCCACACAATCCAACATCACTATATAAGACAAAATATAGACCCACTTAAAGAGAACCTGTCACCAGATGTGAAGGGCCCAATGACCTCCATCATCTGATCTACGCTGTCACCCTGAGCTTTTTGGTGTTTTGTTTATCTAAATCTGTTCAGCCATTCCACAGATATAAGCCCTTTTATTGTCTGAGACCCCGCCTCAGAGGAACCTCAGCGGTACCACCCACTTGACTAACATACCCTAACTTGCATCAACACTAACAGGGCTTATATCTTTGGAATGGCTGAATGGATTTGGATAAAGAAAACATCACAATGGTCAGGGTGACAACACCGATCAGATGATGGAGGTCACACCTACCGACAGACCCTATTTAATGGTAGTACAGGGAAGTAGCATATCAATCCTCTCTCCGCAGCACTCCCCCAAAAATCACAGCCCTTATACCTTTCAGAAGTCACAGAAACCCTCAAACCACTCACTTCCCCAGTAGTGATGTCAGTTCCCCCCGCCTGGCTTCCATATTAGTCACAGCAGTCCCAACTATCACAGCAGGCTCTTAATTGTTTACCATTCATTGTAGCTCCCCACCCCTACTGACTACTGGTCAAAGCATGACTACACAGCCTCCCTCTTCCTCACTAGATTATAGAAGGTCTTCCGCCTCCCATTAGTCACCGCAAGGCCCCCCTTTCCACATCCAAGACTGCACCCTCCGCTGGCAAGGAGCGAGGTGGCCAGTGGCTGTATGCCATCAGTCTGACAGATTCAGGAGGCTTATGTGGTCATATGCAGCGATATATTTGGCTCTGGGCATTCAGTTCCAAGATCCAGGACCAAGTAATAATACTCTGAACGCAAGAGGTGGAGGGAGCAAAACATGGATTTTTTTAGTTGATGTACCAACATAGTTTTGTCCATCCCTGATATTCCAATATCTATGTAGACAACTCGGCCCATAATATGACGTATCAGAGCAAAGTTGTTGGGTTCTACATGATGAAGATTGTGAGCGAGTTACCAGGTGTCACTTCTATAGTTGCTTGAGATAGATACCCAAGGCTGTAGTGGGTGCTCGGAGACGTGCCAAGCCGCAGTATTCAGTCTGACTACAAAAAGTGCACCAAAGTGCTTGGCGAGTCCAGTGTGAACCCTCCTAATAATGACTATCGTGATGGGCACATTTAGTTGTGATAAAGACCAACACTGTATAAGGACAACATAGGAGAAAAAAAAACCTACACAGAACCAAAACATTGTACATGGGAGACCAATAAAAGAAACTTCATATGGACACGGTCTTTTTGGTTTATTTTGGACATATGGGGTGACTCTTCCTCCTGATGGTTTTACATCTCATGGGTTTGGTTCTGTCGTGGACTGTTATACTATAGGAACAAAGGACTACAATAACCAGCATCACTCAGAGGTTATTTATTAAAAAAATACAATAATGAAATATATAATTTTTGACCATCTCCTGATCCTGTAACTTTGATGCATTGCCCCACAATTCTTCATGTAGAGTCTCCGACATCTCCAAGCATTGTGCCATTCTGCGTGATGACCCTTCACTGTGGCGACATATCCAGAGTCGAATTCATACATGGACACAGCAGTGTTATTTCCAGTGGTAGGTTCTGTACTGGAGCCATGATTCTGGACAGGCCGACTATACGCTAGGCAAAAGGTTCATTCACGATGCTATCCATCACTGTCTTCTGCGAGAACTTCTTGGTTTGTCCGCCCAGAATTTTTGATGACGGAGTCGAAGAATAAAGACCGGAACTAAAAGATAGGAAATTGATAAAAAAAAAAAAAAAATCAATCATCATCATAGTCTATTGGTAATATATTGTACGCCCACAGTATATATGTATACTGCTAATTCCTTTATTGCTGACATTTTCACATTTGGCCTTGAAGAACAAGAATATTCTCCTATGATCTAGTTACTTGGATCCTAGCCAGTCCAGAAACATTGTTTTAGATAGATGAAACAAAACTGTTAAGGGTCGCCTCGAAGCAAGACAGGCCTGATGTTTAGGTTACATAATGTTCTTACTAATGTTCTAGAGTTGACTATAGGTCGCAAGTATAATTATGCTAATTCTCCTACGAGAGTGACATTATTTGTAAGAGGACGCTCTGAAAGACCAAAAATTAGCTTAAGAACGCCTGTTTTGGGAAATTTGCCAGACTTCTCTGCCCTATCAGAGGTCTCCGTAGCTATGTCTCTTTGTTCTGTTTATTATTTCTATCTATAATACTCTTTTTGCTGTAACCTGACTTCTAAATAAACTTTAATCTGGCACAACAAAAATGGCAGTGGAGATGGCTCGTATGCTTCGCAATAGTGAGATCACAGACGTCCATGCAAGCCCTGTGTGACGCACATTACACAAGTCTGGAATGGTGGCCCGAAAAAAGGTTTCAATATCATCATAAGAAGCATTGGGTCAAAATTTGTAAAAAAGTACAAAAAGTGGACAGTAGAAGATTGGAAACGGGCGATTTGGAGCGATGATGGGTGCAAATGGGTCTGGTAGTAACAAGGGAAAAGGAGGCTAATGGATCGAGAAGTTGAAGGAAGTTTGGTGGAGAAATCCTGATGATATGGGGTTGTATAGCCTCAGCATTGATGGCGGTCTCAGTGCTGAGCTATATGTGAGTATCCTACAAGCGGAGTTACTTCATACACTCGAGTACTATGAAAAGGACGACATCGTGTTCCAGCACGACCTGAAGCATACGTCAAGATTAGCGAAGAAATGGTTCAATGACAATGAAGTAGAGGTGCTGGATTGGCCACCCCAGTCCCCAGAGCTCTCTGCGCCAGGGGCTACCATAACTGTAGAGCTCTCTGCGCCAGGGGCTACCATACCTGTACAGCTCTCTGCGCCAGGGGCTACCATACCTGTACAGCTCTCTGCGCCAGGGGCTACCATACCTGTACAGCTCTCTGCGCCAGGGGCTACCATACCTGTACAGCTCTCTGCGCCAGGGGCTACCATACCTGTACAGCTCTCTGCGCCAGGGGCTACCATACCTGTACAGCTCTCTGCGCCAGGGGCTACCATACCTGTACAGCTCTCTGCGCCAGGGGCTACCATACCTGTACAGCTCTCTGCGCCAGGGGCTACCATACCTGTACAGCTCTCTGCGCCAGGGGCTACCATACCTGTACAGCTCTCTGCGCCAGGGGCTACCATACCTGTACAGCTCTCTGCGCCAGGGGCTACCATACCTGTACAGCTCTCTGCGCCAGGGGCTACCATACCTGTACAGCTCTCTGCGCCAGGGGCTACCATACCTGTACAGCTCTCTGCGCCAGGGGCTACCATACCTGTACAGCTCTCTGCGCCAGGGGCTACCATACCTGTACAGCTCTCTGCGCCAGGGGCTACCATACCTGTACAGCTCTCTGCGCCAGGGGCTACCATACCTGTACAGCTCTCTGCGCCAGGGGCTACCATAGCTATCGACCTCTCTGTGCCAGGGGCTACCATAACTGTAGAGCTCTCTGTGCCAGGGGCTACCATACCTGTAGAGCTCTCTGTGCCAGGCGCTGCCATACCTGTAGAGCTCTCTGTGTTTTCTCCATTCAGTGTGATAGGTTTACTGTAGAAATACCTTTTAGTTCCATATAGAATGGAGGAGAACAGTGAACCTCATTGAATGGATTTAATCCGCAGTGTGGTAGATGCCTTCATGGATCTTGTTGTGTGGATCGAGTCTCTGCAGATTAGTCTGTGACTGGTCTAGGAAAACTGAATATTGTACTTTTTTTTTCTTGTGGCTATAGCATGGCGGTATAAAGGAGCTTCAAGGGTTACAGAAGATTGGTGAATGGGATCTATTCTCATGTATGGGCTCCATAGGGGGATGGGTAAGAGATCTCTGGCTCTTTCCTTAAACCAATTGTTGCATTTTTGCTTGCATTTTGATCTTATAAGGCGTATCTCGCATTCTCCTGTGTATTTGCCAGCCATACACTTCAAGCACATAAAAGCACCTTTATGGTTTATGGATAATAAAAGGGTTTATGTAATAAACAAAAGGAGAGAACTGATAAAGAAAAACCATCATGCTAGTCTGGCATATATATATATATATATATCTTGCTGATTCCTTTATTGCTGGCATTTTCACATGTGGCCTTGTGATATTCACCCATGATCTAGTTACTTGGATCCTAGCGAGTACGGGAACAGATTTATATAGAGGAGTCGAAACAGTTGATAAGGGCCGCCTTGAAGAGAGACAAGCCCGATGTTTAGGCCACATAATGTTCTTTAGAGTGGACGTGTATAATTCTGCTAATTCTCCTATCAGAGTGATGTTGGTTGTAAGAGGAGCCCTGATGGCTGGTCGCCAAAAATTTGGCTTAAGTACCCGTTTTGGTTTTATTTAAAAGTTTCCGTCATAACATAACAAGAAAGTACCCGTGAGTTTACCCCAGGAGAGCTCGACATGCAGCTTAACCCCTTCAGAACCAAGCTTCTCTTGGAACGCCTTTTTTGCGTTAAATTAGTGATGTAAGGCGCCTTGTTTTTTGCAGGACAAGCCATACTTTGTACATGTACCAGTTTGGAGTACATGTATGATAGTGTTTTAATTGTAATATATACCTTTATATAGTCTGAGTACATTTATACACACTGTAAAAGGTTATATGTGTGTATATATACTGTATACATTTTTTATGAAAAAATGTATTAAAAAATGTATTTTGTTATGAACTTTTTAAATAACATTTATTAAATTTTTTTAGTTTCTAATAACTTTACATGAATCTTCCCTTAATACAGTATATTTATATGCTAGCATATAGCGCCTGTGCTTAGGAATACCCTTTACCAGACACAGTCCTATGACCTTGACGATGCCCTCCATACTGATGCTAGACACAGTGATCAGGGGTATAAGGAGGCCCCTGTCCTATACAGTGCCACGGTGTGAGCGCAGTCACCCTCCGGCTGGCCATCTCTTGGTCACTACTGGTGGGCGGCAGGTTAGCTACCCCATCTACACATCACTTGCTACCAGCACAGTAGGGTTCTATGTATTAAAGCATCTAACTTGATAAGATGGAGACAAGCTGGTGGCAGGCGGCACTCTGCAGTCAGTACACTGCCAAGGAGAGAATTAGGCAGGAAGGCGTCACCCACAAAGCCATTACAGAAGATGGCCTCCAGTCCTGGCTCATTGGACGGACAGGACTTTGTTTTACCTTCTTGTTGGGCGGTGTCCCAGGGATTTCCCTCTCCTGCTCATCCTCACTTCCTGAAGTTAAGTCTCGTTCTTCATGTATAGGAACTGGACGACTGAATGTTGGACTACGTGGTGGAGAAGAAGGGCCAGCAAGAGTAGTTTCCATGGCGATCATGTAGTCCAGGTCATCACCCAGGAAATCATCCTCATCGTTTGGTAAGCAAGGTCTGGTGAGGCAGTAAAAGAGGTTTATTAGAGGTTTTACCAGGGCCCCTTTATTACAGGATTGAGAATGTAAACCAGGGCCCCTTGTAGAAGGAGTGTGACTTTTGACACCAAGGTGTGGCTAGTATAGATAGACCTGTCTCTATCACCACTGCAGGACACCTATCCCCTGAGAGACCAGATACAATATAATACTTGCGGTACTTTCGCCCTATTAATGTGCTGCCCAGTCACAGACAAGGATTGGGTAATAACCAGAAGACCAGCTCAGAAACCTGAGCCAAGGGCTGGCAGATGTGAACACACCCTAACACTGGTCCACACGCAGAGGTCAGCCAAGTCTGAGTTTTCAGCAAAGTTTTTTTTTTCCCATGTCACCATCTAAAAAAAAAGTTCTCTCTGGTCACTAAACCTAATAGACCAACACTTGACAATTTTGTTGAGGTTTACTTTGCAGCAGTCATCTCATTTACATCACAGGCAGGATTACAATAGAAGATAACACCCATCATTACATCACTAATGACAATAGATGATGTCACAGCTTATCCCCTTCCCTGCACGGATATGTCTAGAAAGCACTCCCATAGACCTCAATGAGTCGGCTGCAGACTATTGCTGCCTATGGCCATGAACATACGTGACAGTAGGCTTTACCACACAGGAATAGCGACGTGTATGAGATCATGTCCTTGGAAGTGTTTGTGTATCTGGTGGTTTCTGTTCTTAGATTACAGGATCCCTTGGGCGTGGGTCAAGTCATGTCAACGGATGTGTTTCTGGACGTGATGTTAAGACGTTATCTCCTGCTGTCACCCTTAGACATAGACTGGAGATGTTTATATCTTGTATCACTCATAAACATGTTCTTGGCTATTCCGGCAGCTCACTGCCATATTGGTCCCAATGACCACCCTCGGGACATCATTGGAGGGCAGCAATTAGTTGTTACAGCAGCTGGGAGCGTATTGAAAGCCCTCAGACTCGAGGGTCTATTGCATGCTGACATAGGCACGTATAGTGTGTAATAGAAGTGCAAAAAGTCTAAATGTAAAAAAATAAAATTAAAAAAAAGTTTTAAAAAGTAGAAAATAAAAATATAAAAAAGCACCCCACTTTCCCTAATTTAAAAATCAAAATATAACAAAAATTAACAAACAAAAAGTCCAAAAAGGTTCCAAATTCTAACAATATAAAAATATTTATCCCATACAGTGAACGGCAAAGCGGTAAAAAAAAAAAAAAACAATTAATATGGGCAAATTGATCACCATTTCATTACCCCCCCCCCCCAAAAAAAAAAAAAAAATTAAAAAAGGTGATCAAAATGTTATATATTCCTCAAAATGGTATTAATAAAAACTACAACTAGGCCCACTAAAAAATATATACATAAAATATAAAAAAAAACATGGATCACAACATGGTGACAAAGTTTTATTTATTTTTTTTACGGTATTAAAACATAAAAAAAACTATATATATTTGGTATTGCTAGGATCGTACCGACCCAGAGAATAAAGGTAATGTGTCAGTGACCACCATAAAAACTAAAACTAAGCTATTTTTTTTCCCTTTCTTCAGTTCTAACCCGTTCTGATTATTTTTCCAGCTTTCCAGTACATTGTATGGAGTATTAAATGGTTCCATCATGATGTACCATTTACCCCGTAAAAAATAAGACCTCACTAAGCTAAAAAAAAAAAAAAAAAAAAAAAATGTCATGGCAAACGAAATACAAAAACAAAAAATGGCTGTGATAGGGAGGGGCTAAAGGGGTTTTCTGTCCTTCCCTCTAGTGGTTTTTCCTACTGATGACCTATCAACAGGATCTGATTGGTAGGGGATCAAACACCCACGCCGATCAGCTGATCCAGCTGCCACCAAAAGCTACAGCAATGGACAGAGCTGGCCACGACTCAGGTCCTGTTACCTGTTATAGTGCTGCCATCCAGTGGACAGGAGGTCACCATGTTACACACAGCTCCTCCCCCCAGCTCCAATAAGGGCACCCATTATATACAATTAAAGACCAAACAGAATCCATGTATACACAAAGCTCTGCTGCACAAACATCACATATATCATATATACAGTACACACACAGCTCTGCTGCACACACATCATATATACATACACAGCCCTACAACACACACATCATATATACACACACAGCTCTGCTGCGCACACATTACATATATCATATCATATATACACACACAGCTCTGCTGCGCACACATCATATATACATACACAGCCCTACAGCGCACACATCATATATACACACACAGCTCTGCTGCGCACACATTACATATATCATATCATATATACACACACAGCTCTGCTGCGCACACATCATATATACATACACAGCCCTACAGCGCACACATCATATATACACACACAGCTCTCCTGCGCACACATTACATATACACATAGCCAGCTCTGCTGCACACACAATACATATATACAAGACAATGCCAAGCCACATTCTGCACGTGTTACACAGCGTGACTTCTTAGTAAAAGAGTGCGGGTACTAGACGGGCCTGCCTGCAGTCCTGACCTGTCTCCCATTGAAATTGTGCGGCACATTATGAAGCGCAAAATACAACAATGGAGACCCCGGAATGTTCAGCAACTGAAGTTGTACATCAAGCATGAAAGGGAAAGAATCTAACCTACAAAGCTCAAATTCAAAATGTGTAAATATTTGCAAGAGACAATAAAGTTTATCCATTTGAACATTAAATATCTTGTCTTTGTAGTGTATTGAATATAGGTTGAAAAGGATTTGCAAATCATCGTATTCCGGTTTTATTTATGTTTTACACAACGTCCCAACTTCATTGGAATTGAGTATATATCATTTATATACACACAGCGCTGCTGTACACACAGTGCATATATACACACACAGCTCTGCTGCACACACAGGGCATATATACACACACAGGGCATATATACACACAGCTCTGCTGCACACAAAGGGGATATATACACACACAGCTCTGCTGCACACACAGGGCATATATACACACACAGCTCTGCTGCACACACAGGGCATATATACACACACAGCTCTGCTGCACACACAGGGCATATATACACACACAGCTCTGCTGCACACACAGGGCATATATACACACACAGCTCTGCTGCACACACAGGGCATATATACACACACAGCTCTGCTGCACACAAAGGGGATATATACACACACAGCTCTGCTGCACACACATTACATATATAATAATAATAATAATAATAATAATAGTCCTTTAATAGTCCCACAGTGGGGAAATTCAGTGTGTTACAGCAGCAAAGATAAGATAAGATAAGCAGATACAAATACAAATACAACATGTAGAGGAATGTTCCAAGGTGAGAGGCATTACATTAATAGCAGACAGACAGATAGGACGTAGCTGAGGAGGGGGGGGGGGGGGGGGATTTAACAGGCAGAGAGATATTTCAGTTCTCTGTGTGTAATGATCTCCGCTTAGGTCGGTGTTGGTTGTACAGCCTAACCGCGGTGGGGAGGAAAGACTTCCGATAGCGCTCCTTCTCACACCTAGGGTGGAGCAGTCGGTCACTGACAGTACTGCTCAGCGCGATCACAGTCTCATGTATGGAGCTCACCACGGACAGTATCCTTCTGTCACCCACCACCTGCACTGGGTCCAGTGGGCTCCCCAGGACAGAGCTGGCCCTTCTAATCAGCTTGTCAAGTTTATTTCTGTCCCTGGTTGATATACTGCTCCCCCAGCAGGCCACTCCAAAGAAGATGGCTGATGCCACTACCGAGTTGAAGAAAGTCCTAAGAAGTGCCCCCCGGATTCCAAAGGCTCTCAGCTTCCTAAGCAGGTAGAGCCTGCTGTGGCCCTTCCTGTACAGGGCCTCCATATGATCTGCCCATATCATATACTGTATACACACACAGCGCTGCTGTACACACAACGCATATATACACACAGCTCTGCTGCACACACAGGGCATATATACATAGACAGCGCTGCAGTACATATTGTAAGCACACACACACACAGTTCACATACTTCCACACATGTCTTTTTGTTCTGCTTGAAAATGGGATCTTTTGTGTATGCAGACAATTCCTTTGTCTATACAAGAGAGGAAATTCTGCAGCTCAGAGGCACAGCAGGGCGGCATACCATCTGGTCACACATCCCCCGCGAGCTTTGGAGAAAGAAAAAGCGGGTGAGGGGATGCAGAGCTGGTACTCTTCAGAGGATTAAAAAGAGGCGTTACCGACCAGCTGTTCCCTCCATCATCATGGGCAATGTGAGATCTCTTGCAAACAAGATGGATGAACTAACAGCGCTCACCAGGCATCATCAGGAGTTTCGGGCGTGCAGCATGATGCTACTTACAGAGACTTGGCTCACTGAAGTTACTCCTGACCCTCTGGTCTCCTTGGATGGTTTTAAACTCCTTCGGGCAGACAGGACAAGGGAGAGCGGTAAGAGGAAAGGAGGAGGGCTGGCAATGTTTGTGAATAATAGATGGTGTAATCCTAGGCACATTGTGATTAAGGAGCAAACTTGCTGTAAGGACATTGAACTATTAGCTGTGAGCATGAGACCTTTCTACCTACCAAGGGAACTATCACATGTCATCGTGATAGCTGCATATGTCCCCCCTCTGCGAAAGCTGACACTGCCTGCGAGGTCCTACAAGCCACGCTGAGCCAGTTACAGTTAAAACATCCCCAGGCCCTCTTTCTTCTGTCGGGTGATTTCAACCATGCCTCTCCATCATCCACACTGCCCAGTTTCACACAGTATGTAACCTGCCACACAAGAGACAACAAAACACTGGACTTGTTGTTTGCCAACGTGAGGGAGGCATATAGCTCATCAGCCCTACCGCCCCTGGGGAGATCGGATCACAACCTAGTACATCTCCGACCTGTGTACAAGCCACTTGTACGTAGAGAACCAGCTGTCACCCGCACAGTGAGGATATGGTCCGAGGAGAGTGATGAGGCTCTGAGGGATTGTTTTGACACAACCGCATGGGAAGTTCTGCAGGATTCTTATGGAGAAGATATAGAAGGACTCACACACTGCATAACGGACTACATTAATTTTTGTGTGGACAACACAGTACCCACAAAAGTGGTGAGGTGCTTCTCCAATAACAAACCATGGATTAACTCTGATATAAAAACACTACTTAAGGAGAAAAAGATGGCATTCAGGACAAGAGATAAGGAGGGGCTGAGGGAAGCACAAAAGGAGCTGAGGCATCAAATCAGGCAGGGAAAAGCCAGTTATAAAGAAAAAATGGAAAAGCAAATGGAAAGAAATACATAAGGGGGGTCTGGGAGGGGCTTAAGTCAATTTTGGGTCATAAACAGTCTGTCTGCCAGAATGAGGCAGATGTTAATTGGCTTAATGAACTAAACCTATTCTTCAACAGATTTGATCATACACCAGCTCCTCCCACCCCAGTATGTCCTTCAGCTCCCCCCACCACAATGACTTCTCCCCATGAGGCCACTTCCCAACAGACCAGTAAATCCAGAAATCCGTCTTTATCTGGCCACAGTCTGACCTTCACACGGGCCCAGGTGAGGAAGGAGATGAAAAAGATCAAGGCGAGGAAAGCCGCAGGGCCAGATGACATCAGTGCAAGGCTAATTAAGACTTGTGGGGACCAGCTGTGTGGTATAATTACATATATGTATAATATGAGCCTGAGGCAGGAAATAGTCCCTGAATTATGGAAATCATCTTGTGTGGTACCAGTTCCAAAGAAACCCCACCCTATGGACCTCAACGACTACAGACCTGTAGCACTGACATCCCACCTGATGAAGATCTTGGAGAGATTGGTTCTCACACATCTCCGCCCTCTAGTGAGCCCCGCTATGGACCCTCTCCAGTTTGCTTATCGGCCGGGCATTGGGGTAGATGATGCCATCATCCATCTTCTGCACAGGGCTCTGTCTCACCTGGAGAAACCAGGGAACACAGTGAGAATAATGTTCTTTGACTTCTCCAGTGCTTTTAACACCATACAGCCCAGGTTATTGAGGGACAAGCTGGGCCTTGCTGGAGTGGACCACCACCTCTCCAACTGGATCCTAGACTACCTCACAAATCGACCTCAATACGTGAGAGCCCGAGACTGTGTGTCAGGTACCGTGATCTGTAATACGGGGGGCACCTCAGGGTACGGTTCTCGCCCCTTTCCTCTTCACACTGTACACTGCAGATTTTAGGTGCAACTCATCCAGCTGTTACCTACAGAAGTATTCTGACGACTCTGCAATAGTAGGCCTCATCACAGATGATGATGACAGGGAGTACAGAGAACTGAACCAGGATTTTGTGGACTGGTGCCACCGGAACCACCTGAAGATTAACGCGGGGAAGACCAAGGAGATGGTGGTGGACTTCCGCAAAGGCAGAAGCCCTCCTAAACCAGTGGACATCCTGGGGACGGGCATCGAGCTTGTGAACACCTATAAGTACCTGGGTTTGCTCCTTAATAATAAGCTGGACTGGGCAGATCATATGGAGGCCCTGTACAGGAAGGGCCACAGCAGGCTCTACCTGCTTAGGAAACTGAGAGCCTTTGGAATCCGGGGGGCACTTCTTAGAACTTTCTTCAACTCGGTAGTGGCATCAGCCATCTTCTTTGGAGTGGCCTGCTGGGGGAGCAGTATATCAACCAGGGACAGAAATAAACTTGACAAGCTGATTAGAAAGGCCAGCTCTGTCCTGGGGAGCCCCCTGGACCCAGTGCAGGTGGTGGGTGACAGAAGGATACTGTCCGTGGTGAGCTCCATGCAGAAGAAGAAGTCCCATCCCATGCATGAGACTGTGATCGCGCTGAGCAGTACTGTCAGTGACCGACTGCTCCACCCTAGGTGTGAGAAGGAGCGCTATCGGAAGTCTTTCCTCCCCACCGCGGTTAGGCTGTACAACCAACCTAAGCGGAGATCATTACACACAGAGAACTGAAATATCTCTCTGCCTGTTAAATCCCCCCCCCCCCCTGCTACGTCCTATCTTTCTGTCTGCTATTAATGTAATGCCTCTCACCTTGGAACATTCCTGTACATGTTGTATTTGTATTTGTATCTGCTTATCTTATCTTATCTTTGCTGCTGTAACACACTGAATTTCCCCATTGTGGGACTATTAAAGGACTATTATTATTATTATCTATACATCCCTGCACACACTGTAACTAATAGTGTTTTGCACCAAAGTCAATGCCTTTATTACTTCTCAGGTGCTGCCATGGTCCAGTCCTGCTAGTCACACACTTTCAATTAAATGGTCAATAACTTTGCAGACAACGTGGTCTCGTTTAATAGGTCATGTGATTCTAGACCACAATGTAATGCACTTTATGTAAAAACTAGGTGTCTCCCTCCTTCCCATTTTGCTGTTCACTTCTTGTTGCTAGGGCAAATCAGTCTTTAGAAACCAACTCAAGATGGGAACGCACAGAGTGGAGGGGGAGGGGCGGGTCTCCCTTTACAGCCTTTCCATCTTTAAACATAGCTTTCCCTGCCTGTGCACTGCACAGAGAGGAGTCTGCAGCTTATCACAGCTTACAGTGAGTGTAAGGAGAGTCCATCTACTCCTGACTAGCTACTTGTGTGATTGCAGATGGGATGTTAGTCATAGACCGTTTTCCTAACTGAGCTGAAATTTCTCTTTTTTTATGTTAAGGATTTTTTTAGCCACATCTTAACCTGTATTAGGAGTCCTGTGTCCCTGGATTTCCAATATTACGGTCAATTGGGCTTTTCTGAGCTATTTGTTTGCTATTTTACAGTTACTTCTGACAGAATTCCATGTAAATAAACCAGTAGTAGTAGTAGTAATAATGAATAGAAAAGGGAGCAGACTGCTCCCTATTATATCTGTAAAATAGCAGCTCTAAAAACACAAGTTGTCAAGCAAAAAACAAGCCCTCAAATAGCCATGTTGATGGAAAAATCAAAGAGTTTACTTTTTTTTTTTATTAATATTACTACATTGAACTGATTTTGGTTTACTAAAAAACATTTCCCCCAAGTGTCTTTTATCTTGTGCCTGGTTTCTAATACAGTGCAGGCTGCCCATTCATGTCCATAGCGAAATCTGTCAGAGATGCCGTCTGACGGCTCGTTCTGTAGGGGGAGCTCATAAATACTCATTTCAGATGAATGCTTATCAAACTAAAGGGTTAAAGGGGCAAGAATTATAAAAAGTACCTGTGGTTCTGGGACTGTGTGGCAGGATCAGCATCGGAGAGAGTGGCAAGAACAAAATGGGCCTCCAGTACGGCATCGTCCACACTGAATACAACCGGACTAGGAGAGGAAAACAAAGACAGTGAGCGGCAGCAAGCAAAGGAAAATACCAACGTGTCCATACAGATGGGGTTTTTTTTTGTCCATACAGATGGGGTTTTTGCATCAAGGTCTATGGCAGTTTTTGCAGCTTGCCAACTAAGACCATCAAAATGGCTCAGAGTTGTCCACTAGGGTCTACAATAGTTTGTCCAGCACAGCCCCTTTAAAATCCCATACATGTAGAATCCACATACAGATCATGTGACGTTACACACTTCAAGGTCAGAACTCTCTGCAAACATGGAAAACGAAACCCATTAACCTTTACAAGTCAAACACTCATGTAGAGTCACCAGGCAATCCTTACTAACTCCTTGTTGACCTATAAGCAAAGTATAAAATCCTCATCTGTCAAGTGACACCGACACATGAGCGCCGCCCGTGACCTACTGACTCCGTCACCACAAGTACAATGTCCAGGGACTCACCAGCCGGCACTATCAAAGTGTATGGAGATTGGGAGACTGGAGGACTCTGCGAAAGCCAGGAGACCCTGAAACCAAAAATATATAGTGAAGTGAGAGATGACGAGACAGAGTAGACCTTTACCCCTACAAAGAGTCAACAAAAGCCTTGAGGATTAGTTATCATTCAGACAGTGATCTCAAAAGAATGACAAGTCTAACTTTAGGGTGAGGTCCTCACGGACGTCCTCCATGTCTGAAGCTGCAGGTCCTCAAGGCCAGACTGATGGACACCATCTGAGGAAAGCAGCTCCGGGTCTCTTGGGTTAGATAAACCTTAACACTATGTTGTAGTGTTTGCAGGTAACAAGGTTTTTCTCACCCTGAATTCACGTAGACAAAACGTGATCTCTCTGTGGTCCTGCAGCTGGTAGTCCAGGAACTCCTCTCTGCTCAGGGACAGCTCCGTCAGCATAGCTTTACCGGGATCTGCAGAAGAAGAGGAATCGGAATCCCAAGTCAGTATAGAACGAAACCTGTCAACACCCTAAGGGCCACACACTATATAATTTTTGTGGCCTGTGTATAGTGTAATGTCACTGAATAACCTCCTGACAGCTTTATTGTGAAGTTATGTGCTCCCCTCCAGAGCACTGACCTTCTCTCTGCTACTCTGATGCACACAGTGTATGACCAGGAGGCCAGACTCACAATGCAAATCTATTGGAGCTTCAAGCTGACTCCCACAGACCTGTATTGTGAGTGTGACCCCCTGTTCATACAGGAAACACTGTGCGGAGCAGAGAGAAGGTCAGTGCTCCGGAGGGGAGCATATAACTTCACAATAAAGCTTTCAGGAGGTTATTCAGTAACATTACACTGCACACAGGCTCATGGCCCCATATGCAGGTACCTGATAATATATATATGTATGGGGCCATTACAATATGATGGGTCAGTGCGCCTAGAACCTCATCTCTGTGAATTTTACCCCTCTCAGCAGTCTGAGCCACCTGACGTCACCAACTCTCCCCTCTGTTGTCTTTGATGTAGAGGTTTGTGTTTTCTGTAGGTGCCCCATAAAACCCAGTGCCCACCATGCACAAGCACATGCCATGTCTCCTCCTCCTCTCACCTGTCTCCTCCTCCACATAATTCCTGAGTGTCACCTTTCCACAGGGACTCGCCCTCAGCGTCACCTCCGCAAGCGTCAGAGGGAAGTGCACCACAGCGTCCGAGAGCAGCCTACAGGACAGAAGCGCCACAAGTAGAACTTATTAAAAGTCCGAGATCAGAAAAACAGCGCCACTCCTATTCATAGGCAGAGTCTGGTACTGCAGCTCTGCCTCATTCACAATACAGTCCATGGATCAGACCTTTATTCTTCTCTTAGACATCATTTTAGCAAACTCTTCAGGTCATAGAGGTATAACAGAGACCTAGAAAACTGTGCAGCTTTTAAAGGGGATGTCCAAGATTACCAACAAACATGGCTGCCTCCTTCCAAATACAATGCCACTCCTTTACATGGGTTGTGACTGTTATTTCAGCTCAGCAATTTGGAAGTAAATGGACTGGAGATGCAATACCACCTAAAACCTGTGGACAAGGGTGGCGCTGTTTTTGATAGTTAAATAAGACATTAGTGTTTTTGTACATGTCGTTACAGATTCTGATTATGTGTGAGTTTTTTCTAGCTATACTTTTTTTCCCTTCATTTTCCATTTAGGTTTTTTTTTCGCAAGTCCCCCCAGGCCCACTTTGCTTTAGATCTGCTGCTACTATATCCAGATACTGAACAACGTCACGACATGACGTCCTAAAATTGTCCAGCATCAGTATGGAGTGTTCAGCGCCCCCTGGGGTTGAAGCAGTGAGACTGGACAGCGGTGGGGATTGGTGAGCAGTTATCGCCAGTTTCCCTGAGGCCCCGCACAATGGCATGGGCTGTGTTATGGCTAAATCTGTCCCTGGCTGCAAGTGCTAACTACATGACAAGGGATTCACAGCCGAGCTCTCGCTCTAGGGAACACGGCCCCTACCACTACATAATGAACGGCTAGTCACAACTTCTCTGGGGCTACCATGGGATTGTAGGGCTGGGAATGAGACGACCCTCTAAATGGGGAAAAAACGAGGTTTATGGAATGATTAGGTATTCTAGTAAGTGAATGCTTGTGTGTAATACCATATATGGCCGGTAGCGGTCGCTGCAGTGCTCTTACCTGGCGTTTGCTCGCAGCACGTTGGGACAGCTGTCGGGGTTATATACCGCCTGTAGGGACTCACAGTCCTGATATGACAAGTTATGGGTTTTTGTAACTCCTGAAAAAGATGGTGGGAATAGTGTAAGACTATAAGTGCGATATAGAATGGTAGAAGGCGGCCATATATACTGTCTATTCTATAGTCTATATACGTTCTAATATATATATATATATATATATATATATATATATATATATATAAGTACAGACCAAAAGTTTGGACACACCTTCTCATTCCAAGAGTTTTCTGTATTTTCATGACTATAAAAATTGTAGATTCACACTGAAGGCATCAAAACTATGAATTAACACATGTGGAATTATATACTTAACAAAAAAGTGTGAAACAACTGAAAATATGTCTTATATTCTAGGTTCTTCAAAGTAGCCACCTTTTGCTTTGATTACTGCTTTGCACACTCTTGGCATTCTCTTGATGAGCTTCAAGAGGTAGTCACCTGAAATGGTTTTCACTTCACAGGTGTGCCCTGTCAGGTTTAATAAGTGGGATTTCTTGCCTTATAAATGGGGTTGGGACCATCAGTTGTGTTGTTCAGAAGTCAGGTGGATACACAGCTGATAGTCCTACTGAATGGAGTGTTAGAATTTGTATTATGGCAAGAAAAAAGCAGCTAAGTAAATAAAAACAAGTGGCCATCATTACTTTAAGAAATGAAGGTCAGTCCGAAAAATTGGGAAAACTTTGAAAGTGTCCCCAAGTGCGGTGGCCAAAACCATCAAGCGCTACAAAGAAACTGGCTCACATGAGGATCGACCCAGGAAAGGAAGACCAAGAGTCACCTCTGCTGCGGAGGATAAGTTCATCCGAGTCACCAGCCTCAGAAATCGCAGGTTAACAGCAGCTCAGATTAGAGACCAGGTCAATGCCACACAGAGTTCTAGCAGCAGACACATCTCTACAACAACTGTTAAGAGGAGACTGTGTGCAGCAGGCCTTCATGGTAAAATAGCTGCTAGGAAACCACTGCTAAGGACAGGCAACAAGCAGAAGAGACTTGTTTGGGCTAAAGAACACAAGGAATGGACATTAGACCTGTGGAAATCTGTGCTTTGGTCTGATGAGTCCAAATTTGAGATCTTTGGTTCCAACCACCGTGTCTTTGTGCGACGTAGAAAAGGTGAACGAATGGACTCTACATGCCTGGTTCCCACCGTGAAGCATGGAGGAGGAGGTGTGATGGTGTGGGGGGGCTTTGCTGGTGACACTGTTGGGGATTTATTCAAAACTGAAGGAATACTGAACCAGCATGGTTACCACAGCATCTTGCAGCGGCATGCTATTCCATCCGGTTTGCGTTTAGTTAGACCATCATTTATTTTTCACCAGGACAATGACCCCAAACACACCTCCAGACTGTGTAAGGGCTATTTGACCAAGAAGGAGAGTGATGGGGTGCTCCGCCAGATGACCTGGCCTTCACAGTCACCAGACCTGAACCCAATCCAGATGGTTTGGGGTGAGCTGGACCGCAGAGTGAAGGCAAAAGGGCCAAAAAGTGCTAAGCATCTCTGGGAACTCCTTCAAGACTGTTGGAAGACCATTTCAGGTGACTACCTCTTGAAGCTCATCAAGAGAATGCCAAGAGTGTGCAAAGCAGTAATCAAAGCAAAAGGTGGCTACTTTGAAGAACCTAGAATATAAGACATATTTTCAGTTGTTTCACACTTTTTTGTTAAGTATATAATTCCACATGTGTTAATTCATAGTTTTGATGCCTTCAGTGTGAATCTACAATTTTTATAGTCATGAAAATACAGAAAACTCTTGGAATGAGAAGGTGTGTCCAAACTTTTGGTCTGTACTGTATATATATATATATATATATATATATATATATATATATATATAACACACACACACACACACACATATACATACTGTCTATGCTATACTCTATATACAGTGCCCACACACACACTATATACAGGGCACATACTATACACATGTTATATACACTGACCACACAGTATATACACTGTCCTTACTATATACATGCGATATACACTGCCTACACATTCTATAGGACTTCCCATACTATGCACACGCACTATACAGTATATACCGACCATACTTGCAGAACAGCTGGATGACTAGTCGGCTGCTGGCCGTGTTCAGTCTGATGACACATTTCTCCACAGTCTTCTCCAGAGATGGCAGAGAGCGGAAGACGCTCATCACAGACTAGAGAGAGAGACCGCCGGGAAAGAGACATTACTGGGATATATACAGTATATATATATATACAGTATATATATATATGTATAAGATTTATAGTATAAGTGTATCATACAAGTTCCCATAGACAATGATCCTGATGTATGAGAACCGGAGGTGACAAATCATCTGTAACCAATGAGATCACCAGAGATATAACGGATGTGATTGGCTGTGAGGGCGGAGCTACGTACCTGTACCTACCTTCATATAGATCTTACATTGGCAGGCTCCTCCTGTCGCCTCATAGGTGTAGAAGAAGAGCGGCGTGAGCGTGAAGCAGGCGTAGGCTGACCGCGAGGAGTTAACTGAGCGCAGGCAGAGCTGAGGGGAGAAGAAAGCGATGGTCAGACACGGGGACGGGACCGGAGCAGTCACTTATTAACCCCCTGACAGCCACATTAACCCTTAAAGATGCAGCCTAGTTATCCAGTTTTTAATATGGACTATGTCTATCCTTAAGATATGTCATCGCTATTAGATCTGCAGGGCCCACAGCCGAGCAGCGCGACTCCCAGTAATGTCTACACGCCGGGGGCCACCCCTGCTCACTGGTTGTATGGTGTGTAGTGGTGGGTGTAGGTACTGCAGAGCTGTCTCTTAGAAGTCTAAGGGGCTGCAGTACCAAAGCTCACCACTACAAATGGTATGGTGGGTGATCGGTGCGATCACTTTAATGCTGACACATTGCCGCCATATTCTGAGAGCCGGGACTTGTTTTTTCCCTGCCCATCACCAGAGATGTGTTGGGACTTGTTTTTTTCAGGATCAGCCGTTGCATCCTTTTGGGTTATATATGACTTTTTGATCATTTTTGTTAGGGTGTTCACTGTGTGGTATTAATAACGTGTAGAGTGATTTTATTTCTAGTACTGGGGCGTCAACACTAGGGGGCACTATTGCCTGTATAATACATTGCAATACCCCTGTATACTCCTCTTCCGGTGCCCTTTAACCCTTTAGTGATCTGACTCGTTTTCGTCTTAGACCAGTAACTTTTTGCCTCCTGTGTCCCAGCGCTGGTAATTATTTCTGATTTATTGGGGAAGGGGCCTTGTATATGGCCAGGACGGCGCTGTAGACACAAGAGCTTAATGTTATTTATGACAACTGTTTCCTTTTCCATCCCTGTAGGTGCCGGGGGACTTGGTTTTTTTGGTAGGTGAGACTTTTTGATCAGTTTTTATAACATCTGAAGCTATTACCGTCTCTTACCATGCAGAATAAATAATGTGCTCATGTTATGGGTCGTTCCACATGTGGCGATACTGATTGTGGGGGGGGGGGGGGTTTTTTTTTTTGTTTTGTTTTTTGCTCTCCACATCCAGTTTTTCATTTTTCCATTCACAGAGCTGTCGAGGGCTTATTTTTTGCAGGACACATTGTACTTCATAATGGTATCATTTACTATTCCATACAATGTATTGGGTAGCTGAAAAAAAATTGAATTTGGGGGAAAATTGAATTTATTTAAAAAAAAACCAAAAAAAAAAAACTGCATTTCCTTATTATTATTTATTATTTTTTTCCTATATTATGTGGGTTGGTGCAATCCTGGCAATACCAAATTTAGCCCATGACAGCAGAGGGAATGAGATTCTAGCAAATTCCATCCCCACTTTGCGGAAAAATACGCACAGCGGACACACTTCTATTTCCAAAACCGCCACGGCTTTGGAAATCACAGCGTGTCAATTATACCTACAGTAATGCCTATAGGTATAATGGAAGCAGAAAGTCCGCAGAGGAAAACTCTACATACTTTCTGTGAAAAGCGCTGCAGGAAAAACTGCGATGCGCTGCCACAAAAATCCAAAACCACGAAAGACAAAACCATTTCTTGGAGTCGCCATATTCTGACATCCGTAACTTTTTAGAATTTCCCTATTGGGGGCTACAGAAAGAATCTTTTATTGCGGGCCTGGATGTACTTTTGGGGGAAGGTCTGATGTTTTGATTGCTTTTTGGAGGAGGTGAAATAAAAAAGAAACCAGCAGTTTGGCCACTTTGATTTTTTCCCGCCATGGCGTCCACTATACGGGAGAAATATTCTGATAGGTTTGTAGTCCGCCATTCTTAGCCCCAGGGATACCTCATGTGTTGAGCTTTAGGTTTATGTATTTATTTTCATGTGGGATATAGGGAAAGTTGGGTGATTGGGTGAATTTTAGATATTTCATAAACCTTTTTACTTTTGGCTTTAGACCTCCTCGAGACGCTTCAGTAACCGCTCCCTCTACATCACTGCCTGACTCCTGCTCGGAGAAGAAGTCGGGCACCCGTTAGGGGGCTCATAGTCATGAGTCATAGTCTTTTCGGCCCGGAATTAGAGAACATGGCAGCGACATACCTGTCCACAGGTTGTATGTGGTACTGCAGCTTAGTAGCAGGCGTTTCAATGGGGCAGAGCTGTAATATTAGACACACAAGGGGATGGTCTCACCCCAGGCAAAACCTGTCACCAGATATAGCCAGGAAGGGGCACCCCCTGCAGGGATAAAGCAGTACTACATTACTAATGACCAGATACAGGGGTGGGCCCGATGTGCCCCTCTATCACACTGCTGGATGACCACTCTGGTATATTACTTACCCCGTCGTCTAAAGGTTCAAAGTAAAGCTCTTCCCCGATTCGGGATAAGGAGTGAATGGCGCGTCCAAGAGCTAGAAGGCACCCAAGAGGTAAAAGTTACACATAGAACTGCACTACATCAATGTAGCACAGTCAAAAACATGCAGGGTATATGTAGCCAATTTAAGAGCTGCAAAACTACTGGAGTTAAAAACTGCACAGTCTGTACACGTGCTACCACAATGCTGATCCTGCTGTGCAGCTACAGGACATGTGACCTCTGGTTCTTGCAGAGTGGTGGGGGCTTTTATCTATCTGCAGCTGGGAACATTCAATAGGCAATGGAACAGGAACACATCAAGTCTGCAGAGGTCTCTGGGTAGGGTACAAATAATATCGCCATACAGTGCCCTAATATCACCACCTAATAATACCAGCATACAGTGCCCAAATATCACCTACATACACCGCCTAATAATACCACCATACAGTGCTCAAATATCACCTACATACACCGCCTAATAATACCACCATACAGTGCCCAAATATCACCTACATACACCATCTAATAATACCACCATACAGTGCCCAAATATCACCTACATACACCGCCTAATAATACCACCATACAGTGCCCAAATATCACCTACATACACCGCCTAATAATACCACCATACAGTGCCCAAATATCACCTACATACACCATCTAATAATACCACCATACACTGCCCTAATATCACCTACATACACCGCCTAATAATACCTCCATGCAGTGCCCTAATATCACCTACATACACCACCTAATACCGCCATACAGTGCCCTAATATCACCTACATACAACACCTAATAATACCATCATACACTGCCCATATATCACCTACATACACCATCTAATAATACCATCATACACTGCCCTAATATACCCAAAATACACCATCTAATACCACCATATACTGCCTAATATCACCTACATAAACCACCTAATAATACCGCCATACAGTGCCCTAATGTCACCTACATACACCACCTAATAGCGCCATGCAGTGCCCTATTATCACCTACATACACCACCTAATACCGCCATACAGTGCCCTAATATCACCTACATACAGCACCTAATACCACCATACAGTGCCCTAATGTCACCTACATACACCACCTAATACCACCATACAGTGCCCTAATGTCACCTACATACACCACCTAATACCGCCATACAGTGCCCTAATATCACCTACATACACCACCTAATACCACCATACAGTGCCCTAATATCACCTACATACACCACCTAATACCACCATACAGTGCCCTAATGTCACCTACATACACCACCTAATACCACCATACACTGCCCTAATGTCACCTACATACACCACCTAATAGCGCCATACAGTGCCCTAATATCACCTACATACAGCACCTAATACCACCATACAGTGCCCTAATGTCACCTACATACACCACCTAATACCGCCATACAGTGCCCTAATATCACCTACATACACCACCTAATACCACCATACAGTGCCCTAATATCACCTACATACACCACCTAATAATACCACCATACAGTGCCCTAATGTCACCTACATACACCACCTAATACCACCATACACTGCCCTAATGTCACCTACATACACCACCTAATAGCGCCATGCAGTGCCCTAATATCACCTACATACACCACCTAATACCGCCATACAGTGCCCTAATATCACCTACATACACCACCTAATACCGCCATACAGTGCCCTAATATCACCTACATACACCACCTAATAATACCACCATACAGTGCCCTAATATCACCTACATACACCACCTAATACCGCCATACAGTGCCCTAATATCACCTACATACACCACCTAATAATACCGCCATACAGTGCCGTAATATCACCTACATACACCACCTAATAATACCGCCATACAGTGCCCTAATATCACCTACATACACCACCTAATAATACCACCATACAGTGCCCTAATATCACCTACATACACCACCTAATAATAGCGCCATATACAGTGCTGGCCAAAAGTATAGGCACCCCTGCAATTCTGTCAGATAATACTCAATTTCTTCCAGAAAATGATTGCAATCACAAATGCTTTGGTAATAATATCTTCATTTAATTTGTCGTCAATGGAAAACCACAAAAAGAATTGTCAAAAAGCCAAATTAGATATAATTCCACGCCAAACATAAAAAAGGGGGTGGACAAAAGTATTGGCACCCTTTGAAAAATCAGGTGATGCTTCTCTAATTTGTGTAATTAACAGCACCTGTTACTTACCTGTGGCACATAACAGGTGGTAGCAATAACTAAATCACACTTGCAGCCAGTTGAAATGGATTAAAGTTGACTCAACCTCTGTCCTGTGTCCTTGTGTGTACCACATTGAGCATGGAGAAAAGAAAGAAGACCAAAGAACTGTCTGAGGACTTGAGAAGCAAAATTGTGAGGAAGCATGAGCAATCTCAAGGCTACAAGTCCATCTCCAAAGACCTGAATGTTCCTGTGTCTACCGTGCGCAGTGTCATCAAGAAGTGTAAAGCCCATGGCACTGTGGCTAACCTCCCTAGATGTGGACGGAAAAGAAAAATTGACGAGAGATTTCAACGAAAGATTGTGCGGATGGTGGCTAAAGAACCTCGACTAACATCCAAACAAGTTCTAGCTGCCCTGCAGTCCGAGGGTACAACAGTGTCACCCCGTACTATCCGTCGGCGTCTGAATGAAAAGGGACTCTATGGTAGGATACCCAGGAAGACCCCACTTCTGACCCAGAGACATAAAAAAGCCAGGCTGGAGTTTGCCAAAACTTACCTGAGAAAGCCAAAAACTTTTTGGAAGAATGTTCTCTGGTCAGATGAGACAAAAGTAGAGCTTTTTGGGAAAAGGCATCAACATAGAGTTTACAGGAAAAAAAAAAGAGGCCTTCAAAGAAAAGAACACGGTCCCTACAGTCAAACATGGCGGAGGTTCCCTGATGTTTTGGGGTTGCTTTGCTGCCTCTGGCACTGGACTGCTTGACCGTGTGCATGGCATTATGAAGTCTGAAGACTACCAACAAATTTTGCAGCATAATGTAGGGCCCAGTGTGAGAAAGCTGGGTCTCCCTCAGAGGTCATGGGTCTTCCAGCAGGACAATGACCCAAAACACACTTCAAAAAGCACTAGAAAATGGTTTGAGAGAAAGCACTGGAGACTTCTAAAGTGGCCAGCAATGAGTCCAGACCTGAATCCCATAGAACACCTGTGGAGAGATCTCAAAATGGCAGTTTGGAGAAGGCACCCTTCAAATCTCAGGGACCTGGAGAAATTCCAGCAGAGCATTGTAAGAAACTCATTGATGGTTACCGGAAGCGGTTGTTCGCAGTTATTTTGTCTAAAGGTTGTGCTACCAAGTATTAGGCTGAGGGTGCCAATACTTTTGTCCGGCCCATTTTTGGAGTTTTGTGTAAAATGATCAATGATTTGACTTTTTTTTTCATTCTCTTTTGTGTTTTTTCATTGCAAGCAAAATAAATGAAGATATTATTACCAAAGCATTTGTGATTGCAATCATTTTCTGGAAGAAATTGAGTATTATCTGACAGAATTGCAGGGGTGCCAATACTTTTGGCCAGCACTGTGCTGCCCTAATATCACCTACATACACCACCTAATACCGCCATACGCTGCCCTAATATCACCTACATACACCACCTAATAGCGCCATACGCTGCCCTAATATCACCTACATACACCACCTAATACTACCGCCATACGCTGCCCTAATATCACCTACATACACCACCTAATACTACCGCCATACGCTGCCCTAATATCACCTACATACACCACCTAATAGCGCCATACAGTGCCCTAATATCACCTACATACACCACCTAATAGCGCCATACGCTGCCCTAATATCACCTACATACACCACCTAATACTACCGCCATACGCTGCCCTAATATCACCTACATACACCACCTAATACTACCGCCATACGCTGCCCTAATATCACCTACATACACCACCTAATAGCGCCATACAGTGCCCTAATATCACCTACATACACCACCTAATACTACCGCCATACGCTGCCCTAATATCACCTACATACACCACCTAATAGCGCCATACGCTGCCCTAATATCACCTACATACACCACCTAATAGCGCCATACGCTGCCCTAATATCACCTACATACACCACCTAATACTACCGCCATACGCTGCCCTAATATCACCTACATACACCACCTAATAGCGCCATACGCTGCCCTAATATCACCTACATACACCACCTAATACTACCATACAGTGCCCTAATGTCACCTACATACACCACCTAATACCGCCATACGCTGCCCTAATATCACCTACATACACCACCTAATAGCGCCATACGCTGCCCTAATATCACCTACATACACCACCTAATAGCGCCATACGCTGCCCTAATATCACCTACATACACCACCTAATACTACCGCCATACGCTGCTCTAATATCACCTACATACACCACCTAATACTACCGCCATACGCTGCCCTAATATCACCTACATACACCACCTAATAATACCACCATACAGTGCCCTAATATCACCTACATACACCACCTAATAGCGCCATACGCTGCCCTAATATCACCTACATACACCACCTAATAGCGCCATACGCTGCCCTAATATCACCTACATACACCACCTAATACTACCGCCATACGCTGCTCTAATATCACCTACATACACCACCTAATACTACCGCCATACGCTGCCCTAATATCACCTACATACACCACCTAATAATACCACCATACAGTGCCCTAATATCACCTACATACACCACCTAATAGCGCCATACGCTGCCCTAATATCACCTACATACACCACCTAATAGCGCCATACGCTGCCCTAATATCACCTACATACACCACCTAATACTACCGCCATACACTGCCCTAATATCACCTACATACACCACCTAATAGCGCCATACAATCTATCCCACTAGATGTACAGGGGCACAGTCCTCTGCATTTGTCACTGCCCGGACCCCCGACCACCACTACTTATTACAGTGCACTGTATTTTGACTCTTTCATCTTCTGAGTTTGTGTTTGATCATCTTTATAACGCCATATGGAAAACTATAGGACCTCACTAGCGTCTGCAGAGTGACAAACCCAAATCTGCTACATCAATAGATAACAAACTGAACCCTGCTACAACAGCAGCTGTGCCAAGTGTAATACTGCTATACTAATAATATATGGACAAAGTGGCAGACATATCCCTTCTACACCAAAGCCAGCTGTGCCAAATGGCAAACTCAACCCTACTATAACAGTAACAGCCATACAAGCCTACTACAGCTCTTGCCGCAGTGTAACATGACAAACTCAACTCCCTACACCAACAGAAGCTGTGCCAAATGACAAACTCAGCTAAGCGAGAAGCAGTTATGCCAGGCAGTAAACACAACTTCACTACACCAACGGCAGCAGTGGCACATGACAGGCTCAGCTCTGCTACACCACTGACGGCAGCAGCAGTGGCACATGACAGGCTCAGCTCTGCTACACCACTGACGGCAGCAGTAGTGCCACATGACAGGCTCAGCTCTGCTACACCACTGACGGCAGCAGTGGCACATGACAGGCTCAGCTCTGCTACACCACTGACGGCAGCAGTGGCACATGACAGGCTCAGCTCTGCTACACCACTGACGGCAGTAGTGCCAAATGACAGGCTCAGCTCTGCTACACCACTGACGGCAGCAGCAGTGCCACATGACAGGCTCAGCTCTGCTACACCACTGACGGCAGCAGTAGTGCCACATGACAGGCTCAGCTCTGCTACACCACTGACGGCAGCAGCAGTGCCACATGACAGGCTCAGCTCTGCTACATCACCTCACCTTTGATATTGGCGCCAGTCACCGCGCACTTGACTGCCGCCACCATGTCTCCTCAGTAGGGGGCGCGCTCCTCACATCACCGGCCGCAGGACACGATAATATTATTAGATATGTATCGGCTTCTAGCAGACCGACAAGAGAGGCGCATGCGCAGTTACTCACAGACGCATCTAATGACGCCACATGCAAGGCGCCATGTTGTTACGGCAGTGGGCGGGGCCTGGGCAAACTGACGCCATTTTGTTGTAGATCCTAAAGAAGTACACCAGGAAGACATGTTTTAACCAAACAGGCGTGTCCTGGCTATTTACAAGCTCCCGGAAATCTCTCGTTCTTTTTTTGTTCCGGGGGCCGATGCAATGGAGGTTGTTTTTGACTTGGACCTGGAAACGGAGGAGAAGAGTGAGGAGAACGAGTCGGTAAGCGCCCCCCGGTGGGCTTGTGAGAATGGGCGGGGCTCCAGTGGGAGGAGCTAAGTGGTCATTGGTGGGCTGTGCAGTGTGTGAAGGGGTTAATGGGAACAGCTTGTGTAACTTACCTGACAGCGGGTCACACAGGGCCACTTACCGTGTCTGAATTCACACCTAGAAGGTCTCTAATATATAGGGCGAGGTCTCAGAATACGGAGAACTATCCTCAGTAATTCCATTCATGTCCGTCCCGTATTATTTGGGGTTTTTTGTTCTACCTTCTGAGCAGGCTCCGAAAAATACGGACACAAATAACGGACGGTATACTGTACCGACACTTCACATCCATCAGGAGTCCATGGCCATGAACGGAGCCAAAACTTCTCCCCCCCGCGGTGTTTGGTCAGCCGAAATAACCGACCTATGACCCAGATTTTACACAGAGATCTGACGGATGCTTCGGTAGTGTGAACGCTGCCTTATATAAGATGTCTCATATAGTTAAAGGGGTGCTCCGGTTCCTGTTTTTATTCATTAACCCCTTCCTGACGCGCGCTGTACTATTACAACAGGTGTCGGGTCTTTAAATATGGCTCCGAAGCAGCCTGAGGGCCCCAACCGCAGGGTCTCTGCTGTTACATACATCTGCCCTTTAATGCGGCCATATTCCCCCTCCTGCGGTGTCTCCACCGTTATTCTTACTTTAATGTTGCAGGACGGCGCCCACATGGCAAGATCGTCCTGACCTCGCATGATCTGTAGTGAGGCCTCAGTAGTGATCCAGGGGCAGATTCATTAAGACTGGTGTATGATATGTCAGTCTTAAAGGGGTTTTCCAGGCAAAAAAATCTTTTGTGGTATTAATGGGTTAATAAGGGCACCCAAATACCTTTAGCAGTGTTTTGAGTGATTTCTGGGTTTCTCTGGGAGCTCCTGGTATCTTCTGCATTTGTTTACATGGTGTAGCTTTTTGTTCTTTTTTTCTACAACTACAATGATACTTTGCATGAGCTGACTCTCACTCCCCCCCTCCCCCCTCCCCCCTCCCCCCTCCCCCCTCCCTCTCTCACTCCCCCCCCTCCCCCCCTCCCCCCTCCCTCTCTCACTCCCCCCTCCCCCCCTCCCTCTCTCACTCCCCCCCTCCCCCCCTCCCTCTCTCACTCCCCCCCCCCCCCCTCCCTCTCTCACTCCCCCCCCCCCCCTCCCTCTCTCACTCCCCCATCCCCCCTCCCTCTCTCACTCCCCCCTCCCCCCTCCCTCTCTCACTCCCCCTCCCCCCCCCTCCCTCTCTCACTCCCCCCTCCCTCTCTCACTCCCCCCTCCCTCTCTCACTCCCCCCTCCCTCTCTCACTCCCCCCCCTCCCCCCCTCCCTCTCTCACTCCCCCCCCCCCCTCCCTCTCTCACTCCCCCCTCCCCCCCTCCCTCTCTCACTCCCCCCCTCCCCCCTCCCTCTCTCACTCCCCCCTCCCTCTCTCACTCCCCCCTCCCTCTCTCACTCCCCCCCCTCCCTCTCTCCCCCCCCCCCCCCTCCCTCTCTCACTCCCCCCTCCCCCCTCCCTCTCTCACCCCCCCCCTCCCTCTCTCACTCCCCCCTCCCTCTCTCACTCCCCCCCTCCCCCCTCCCTCTCTCACTCCCCCCTCCCTCTCTCACTCCCCCTCCCCCTCTCTCCCCCCCTCCCTCTCTCCCTCCCCCCCCCCCTCCCTCTCTCACTCCCCCCTCCCTCTCTCACTCCCCCCCTCCCTCTCTCACTCCCCCCCTCCCTCTCTCACTCCCCCCCCTCCCCCCCTCACTCCCCCCCCCCCCCCTCTCACTCCCCCCCTCCCCCCTCTCTCACTCCCCCCCTCCCCCCTCTCTCACTCCCCCCTCCCCCCCCTCTCTCACTCCCCCCCCCCCCTCTCTCACTCCCCCCCTCCCCCCCTCTCTCACTCCCCCCCTCCCCCCCTCTCTCACTGAATGAAATCCACAGCACCTTTTCTGCTAGCCACAATGCCCCTATATGTCAGCCATAGCACCCCTTCTGCTAGCCACAGTGCCCCTGTATGACAGCCACAGCTTAACTTCTGCTAGCCACAGTGCCCCTTCTGCTAGCCACAATGCTCCTGTGTGACAGCCACAGCATCCCTTCTGCTAGCCACAATGCCCCTATATGAAATCCACAGCGCCCCTTGTCCTAGCCACAATCCCCTGTATGACAGCCACAGCACCCCTGTATGACAGCCACAGCGCCCCTGTATGTCAGCCACATCTCCCCTTCTCCCAGCCACAATGCCCCTGTACAATGCCACAGAGTCCCCTGACAAGCTCTCAGCCACTTCTCATCTAGTGTTCAGTCCTCCCCATGTTCGGAGGATGCAGGTCCAGTTATGGGGAGCTTTGTGGGTGTATCGGGTACATGTGGCCAGGCAGTATGGGGGTAGGTGCCATGAGCAGTACATCCCGGGTCCATCCTGTGATCTCCCTGACTTGCCTTTCTGTTTCTTCCAGGATGACGACTCTGACATAGCGGGATTGTGTGATTTGTAAGTACGACGCTCCTCCTATTACTCCCAGTGTCATGTTGTACTGGTCCTGACTGCAGCTTGTCTCCTAGGCCTGACTCCTCTTGTACTGAGTATGATCTTGCAGACAGCAGAATGTGTCCAGGGCAGGAGACCCTCTCCCCACAATGCTTCCACATACTGCGGGTCCTGGGCCGAGGCAGCTATGGCAAGGTAACGCCCTCATTATACCGCCCTGCTCTGCTGAGCTGACAACCCACACTGGAGGCGCCTTATAGAAGCCGTAGGGCTTGTCACTCAACAAGTCTCCCTGGCTAGGAGCATAAGGAATCGGCGCCTTGAATCCTGGTCCTGTAAGGGTGCACATGTAAATGATCTGTCACCTAGCAGGGAGAAAACGGAGTCACTACTGCCACCTATAGGAGCTAGCTAGCTTGTAATACCGGCCCTTTAATACAGGCCTTGTCACATGACTAGAGATATTCACCATCCAGAATATAATACAATATACTGCACCTCTGTTTATTGGTCTGTTGGCTTGCAAGCTAGCGACCTCCAGTAGGTGGCAGTAGCGATACAGTTTTCATCCTTCTAGAGGAGAGATCATTGACAAGTGATCCATCTACTAAATGGGTGCAGTATATGGTATTTTATTCTGGCTTGTCCTATGTCCTAAGCCATCGATCAAGTCCATAGGGATTTGTAGGGTCCCCGCCTAGTGGTGGCGGCAGGATAGAGTAGATGCTCTGTATGACTACTGAGTGTAATACCGCAGCCGGTGATCAGGTCGACTTGCCACTAACTCTCCCTCTCTGCAGGTGTTTCAGGTGAGGAAGGTGACCGGCTCTAATTCAGGAAGAATTTTTGCTATGAAGGTTTTGCAAAAGGTAAGTGCCCTGAATAGGGAAAATATTCTATAATAATTGGACACATTTGCCCTTTATTCAGTTATTTATTCTCTATACCGCCATACAATGCACGCACATAGAATACTGCAAGAGAGTGCCTAAATAATATTCGCAAATACAGCTATATGTTTTCTACACATGACATCACCATATACAGTAGTTCCCACACAATACATTCAGTGCAATAAAAGTGGCATTCAGCTCAAAATAATACCGCCATACCACACCTGAATAGTGATAGAGGGCCTTTTGGATGTTTGTTCAGTCTTGTAGCTCTTGTGTGATGACTTTTGTCGGACACAGCTGTGATACATGTATCATGATCTTTTGTCAGGCACGTCTCATTTGCCATGATAAAGACACAGAGCATGCCACGGCAGAGCGCAACGTCCTGGAGGCTGTCCGCCATCCCTTCATTGTAGACTTGGTGTATGCCTTTCAGACCCACGGCAAACTCTACCTGATCCTGGAGTGTCTCAGCGGTGAGTTCTTTCACAGTCCATGATCTCAGATCAACCGATTTTCCGTTTTCTGGGAGGTAAAATCAGGGTCAGGTTCCGCCGTGTGAACAGGCCCTGAAGGATCACATGTTCAAGGCTAAAAATAAATAAATCAATTTTAGGAGAAATTTTTAAAAATGTAAAAGAGCAGAATAAAAAGTGACTAATCCTTTGCCTGTATTCTGCAATGATACCAATAGAAACCATAAGTCATCCTGCAAAAAACAAGCCCCTACGCATCTCTGTTTTTGTTGGACAAAAGTCGTAAAACATAATTACAAAAAAATATATGTAAATTTGGCATCGCCGTAATCGTATCGACCGGTAGAATAAAGTTATCCTGGCAACAACCCCGCTCGGTGAATGTCCGAAAAATAAAACCCAAAAAACAAAACAGAATATTTTTTTTTTTTTGGTATTTTTTTTGTTTGTTATCATCCATACTAAATAAACAATTTCTGGAGTTTTCCCATGTGCAGCCATGTTTCTGTAGACCCCTCAGCACTGCCCACAGGGGCATTTGGCGACAGAATTTGACGTCCCTCGGTGATGACTTCCATGCCTCTGCTTCCCTCTACAGGCGGGGAGCTGTTCCTGCACTTGGAGCGGGAAGGGATCTTTATGGAGGACACGGCCTGGTACGTGGCTCTGCCCTGCTGTCCTGTAGTCGCTTGTCTGTATTTCCCTCTAAGTCTTGCTGCTTATTTTGTCACTTAGTTTCTACTTGGCGGAGATCACGCTCGCTCTAGGACACCTGCACTCTCTGGGGATCATCTACAGGGATCTGAAACCAGAAAACGTCATGCTGAGCGCCCACGGTGAGTCACTTACACATCTGTGCCGTGTCCTCGCTGTCATCTGTTATAACCGTCCTCCCCGCGTCCGCTGGGACTGACTCCATGTTTATTACTCATTAGGTCACATCAAACTCACGGACTTTGGATTGTGCAAGGAGTCCATTCACGGAGACAGCGTGACGCACACCTTCTGCGGGACCGTGGAGTACATGTATGTTCTGCTCCATCCTGTCTTAGGATAGGTCATAGGTCACAACACAATCCTATTTTTACTGGGACTAAGACTAAGATATTGGTCAACGTCAGGTCAGTTGTTTAAAGAGGTCATAGTGTTGGGATGAGCACTAAAGTCTCTTCACTGCTCACCAGGCACAGCGCCATACCCTGTATAGTGGCTGTGCTTGGTATTGCAGCTCAGCCTCACTCATTCAGACCGTGTGACTGATGAACATGACATCACTGACCTGTGGACACAATATGTGCATCCTCTGATATGCTGCTTGTGGAGCTGCAGGCCCTGAGCTCATTGGGTGTTCCCTATAAGACTTGCTGCCCCCTACCATATATCACACTGACATGGCTGTGCTGTGCAGGGACCTGTATCCTGCTGTGCGTGACCTGCACAGGCCACGGTATGTATCATACATGTAGCTGTGGGAACGTGTACAGTACTCGGATGAGGGAAGAGTAGCGCCCTCTTGTGATCAGATGTGTGGGCAGCAGGTTATCGCTTATCATCCTCATTTTCTTGTCCCTCCCATCTTCTTCTAGGGCTCCTGAAATTTTGGCTCGCAAAGGACACAACCGGGTGGTGGACTGGTGGAGTCTGGGGATTTTGCTGTACGACATGCTGACCGGCTCAGTGAGTGACCAGACCTATAACTTACAGGATAGGGATAGAACATTAGACGCAAGAAACAGTTGTATTTAGGGGCTCCATTAAAGGAGTTTTCTGGGATTTTTTAATTGATGATCTATCAGTTGATCTGTGGGAGTACAACACGGGGGACATCCATGGATCAGCAGTTTGAAGCGGAATTTCCTGAGCACAACTTCCGCTTCAAAGGCCATCTGATGTCACATTTGTTGGTCACATGGGCTGATCACAGTTCAGTCCCATTCAAGTGAATGTACTAAGCTGCAATACCAAGTACAGCCACTATACAAGGTCTGGTGCTGTGCTTGGTAAGTAGTGAAGAGGCTGCAGCGATCACCTGAACTTGACACCCTCTACAAACAGCTGATCGGCCGGGGGCCTGGGTGTAGGATTGATGATCTATCCTAAAGATTGGTCCTAACAATAGGTCATCAGTTAAAAAGTCCTGGAAAAGCCCCTTTAATATCGGTTATGTGGCTGACATTTAGATACATTGAAGCAAGAATGATTTATTGTACACATTGCAAGCGTACCCTCAGTGTATGAGAGGGGAGCCTCCTGTCTATATACCCGGCTATATACCCTGAGTATATGAGAGGGGAACCTCCTGTCTATATACCCGGCTATATACCCTGAATGTGTGAGAAGGGAACCTCCTGTCTATATACCCGGCTATATACCCTCAGTGTATGAGAGGGGGAGCCTCCTGTCTATATACCCGGCTATATACCCTCAGTGTATGAGAGGGGAACCTCCTGTCTATATACCTGGCTATATACCCTCAGTGTATGAGAGGGGAACCTCCCGTCTATCCCCGGCTATATACCCTGAGTATATGAGAGGGGAACCTCCTGTCTATATACCCGGCTATATACCCTGAGTGTATGAGAAGGGAACCTCCTGTCTATATACCTGGCTATATACCCTGAGTGTATGAGAGGGGAACCTCCTGTCTATATACCCGGCTATATACCCTCAGTGTATGAGAGGGGAACCTCCTGTCTATATACCTGGCTATATACCCTCAGTGTATGAGAGGGGAACCTCCCGTCTATCCCCGGCTATATACCCTCAGTGTATGAGAGGGGAACCTCCGGTCTATATACCCGGCTATATACCCTGAGTGTATGAGAAGGGAACCTCCTGTCTATATACCTGGCTATATACCCTGAGTGTATGAGAGGGGAACCTCCTGTCTATATACCCGGCTATATACCCTCAGTGTATGAGAGGGGAACCTCCGGTCTATATACCCGGCTATATACCCTCAGTGTATGAGAGGGGAACCTCCTGTCTATATACCCGGCTATATACCCTCAGTGTATGAGAGGGGAACCTCCTGTCTATATACCCGGCTATATACCCTCAGTGTATGAGAGGGGAGCCTCCTGTCTATCCCCGGCTATATACCCTCAGTGTATGAGAGGGGAACCTCCTGTCTATATACCCGGCTATATACCCTGAGTGTATGAGAAGGGAGCCTCCTGTCTATATACCCGGCTATATACCCTCAGTGTATGAGAGGGGAACCTCCTGTCTATATACCCGGCTATATACCCTCAGTGTATGAGAGGGGAGCCTCCGGTCTATATACCCGGCTATATACCCTGAGTGTATGAGAGGGGAACCTCCTGTCTATCCCCGGCTATATACCCTCAGTGTATGAGAAGGGAACCTCCTGTCTATCCCCGGCTATATACCCTGAATGTATGAGAAGGGAACCTCCTGTCTATATACCCGGCTATATACCCTGAGTGTATGAGAGGGGAACCTCCGGTCTATATACCCGGCTATATACCCTCAGTGTATGAGAGGGGAACCTCCTGTCTATATACCCGGCTATATACCCTGAGTGTATGAGAAGGGAACCTCCTGTCTATATACCCGGCTATATACCCTGAGTGTATGAGAAGGGAACCTCCTGTCTATATACCCGGCTATATACCCTCAGTGTATGAGAGGGGAACCTCCTGTCTATATACCCGGCTATATACCCTGAATATATGAGAGGGGAACCTCCTGTCTATATACCCGGCTATATACCCTGAATGTATGAGAAGGGAACCTCCTGTCTATATACCCGGCTATATACCCTGAGTGTATGAGAAGGGAACCTCCGGTCTATATACCCGGCTATATACCCTGAATGTATGAGAGGGGAACCTCCGGTCTATATACCCGGCTATATACCCTCAGTGTATGAGAGGGGAACCTCCTGTCTATATACCCGGCTATATACCCTGAGTGTATGAGAAGGGAACCTCCTGTCTATATACCCGGCTATATACCCTGAATGTGTGAGAAGGGAACCTCCTGTCTATATACCCGGCTATATACCCTCAGTGTATGAGAGGGGAACCTCCTGTCTATATACCCGGCTATATACCCTGAGTGTATGAGAGGGGAACCTCCTGTCTATATACCCGGCTATATACCCTCAGTGTATGAGAGGGGAACCTCCTGTCTATATACCCGGCTATATACCCTCAGTGTATGAGAAGGGAACCTCCTGTCTATATACCCGGCTATATACCCTGAGTGTATGAGAGGGGAACCTCCGGTCTATATACCCGGCTATATACCCTCAGTGTATGAGAGGGGAACCTCCTGTCTATATACCCGGCTATATACCCTGAGTGTATGAGAGGGGAACCTCCTGTCTATATACCCGGCTATATACCCTCAGTGTATGAGAGGGGAACCTCCTGTCTATATACCTGGCTATATACCCTCAGTGTATGAGAGGGGAACCTCCGGTCTATATACCCGGCTATATACCCTCAGTGTATGAGAGGGGAACCTCCCGTCTATCCCCGGCTATATACCCTGAGTGTATGAGAGGGGAACCTCCGGTCTATATACCCGGCTATATACCCTGAATGTGTGAGAAGGGAACCTCCCGTCTATATACCCGGCTATATACCCTGAGTGTATGAGAAGGGAACCTCCGGTCTATATACCCGGCTATATACCCTGAATGTGTGAGAAGGGAACCTCCCGTCTATATACCCGGCTATATACCCTGAATGTATGAGAGGGGAACCTCCTGTCTATATACCCGGCTATATACCCTGAGTGTATGAGAGGGGAACCTCCCGTCTATATACCTGGCTATATACCCTGAGTGTATGAGAGGGGAACCTCCTGTCTATATACCCGGCTATATACCCTGAGTGTATGAGAGGGGAACCTCCTGTCTATCCCCGGCTATATACCCTGAGTGTATGAGAGGGGAACCTCCTGTCTATATACCCGGCTATATACCCTGAATGTATGAGAAGGGAACCTCCGGTCTATATACTCGGCTATATACCCTGAGTGTATGAGAGGGGAACCTCCTGTCTATATACCCGGCTATATACCCTGAGTGTATGAGAGGGGAACCTCCTGTCTATCCCCGGCTATATACCCTGAGTGTATGAGAGGGGAACCTCCCGTCTATCCCCGGCTATATACCCTGAGTGTATGAGAAGGGAACCTCCTGTCTATATACCCGGCTATATACCCTCAGTGTATGAGAGGAGAACCTCCTGTCTATATACCCCGGCTATATACCCTGAGTGTATGAGAAGGGAACCTCCTGTCTATATACCCCGGCTATATACCCTGAGTGTATGAGAGGGGAACCTCCTGTCTATATACCCGGCTATATACCCTCAGTGTATGAGAGGGGAACCTCCCGTCTATCCCCGGCTATATACCCTCAGTGTATGAGAGGGGAACCTCCGGTCTATATACCCGGCTATATACCCTGAGTGTATGAGAAGGGAACCTCCCGTCTATCCCCGGCTATATACCCTGAGTGTATGAGAGGGGAACCTCCCGTCTATCCCCGGCTATATACCCTGAGTGTATGAGAGGGGAACCTCCTGTCTATCCCCGGCTATATACCCTCAGTGTATGAGAGGGGAACCTCCTGTCTATATACCCGGCTATATACCCTGAGTGTATGAGAAGGGAACCTCCCGTCTATCCCCGGCTATATACCCTGAGTGTATGAGAAGGGAACCTCCTGTCTATATACCCCGGCTATATACCCTCAGTGTATGAGAGGGGAACCTCCGGTCTATATACCCGGCTATATACCCTGAGTGTATGAGAGGGGAACCTCCCGTCTATCCCCGGCTATATACCCTGAGTGTATGAGAAGGGAACCTCCCGTCTATCCCCGGCTATATACCCTGAGTGTATGAGAAGGGAACCTCCTGTCTATATACCCCGGCTATATACCCTGAGTGTATGAGAAGGGAACCTCCTGTCTATATACCCCGGCTATATACCCTGAGTGTATGAGAAGGGAACCTCCTGTCTATATACCCGGCTATATACCCTGAGTGTATGAGAAGGGAGCCTCCCGTCTATATACCCGGCTATATACCCTGAGTGTATGAGAAGGGAACCTCCCGTCTATATACCCCGGCTATATACCCTCAGTGTATGAGAGGGGAGCCTCCTGTCTATATACCCGGCTATATACCCTCAGTGTATGAGAGGGGAACCTCCTGTCTATCCCCGGCTATATACCCTGAGTGTATGAGAAGGGAGCCTCCCGTCTATATACCCGGCTATATACCCTGAGTGTATGAGAGGGGAACCTCCGGTCTATATACCCGGCTATATACCCTGAGTGTATGAGAGGGGGAACCTCCCGTCTATCCCCGGCTATATACCCTGAGTGTATGAGAAGGGAACCTCCCGTCTATCCCCGGCTATATACCCTGAGTGTATGAGAGGGGGAACCTCCCGTCTATCCCCGGCTATATTCCCGGCCACCAGACTAAACATATCCAAGTCCTGATACATTCAGAGAATTGCAAAATAGTGTAAAATAGTAATAAATGTGACTGATAAAAGTCGGAGAAGCCGATGTACATGGCACCTTGTGGACCTGTCCCCGATGTGTGTGATATGATTGGCCACTCATAGGTTTTTTTCTTTGTCCCCCCATCTCAGCCCCCATTTACTGGAAACAACAGGAAGAAGATCATTGACAAGATTCTGAAAGCAAAACCATCGTTCCCGCCTTACCTGACACCAGACGCTTGTGACCTCCTGAAGAAGGTGACCGACCCCATGATCCTGAGATCTTCATGTTCTCCTTCTTATTCCTCCTTCTCCTCATTAAGTCTTAATTTTATTGTTTGTTTTTTCAGCTCTTGAAGAAAAATCCCTCTCAAAGGCTTGGGTCTGGACAGGCGGATGTGGCAGACATACAGGTAGCCACGGGGTTACTTTTTAGTCTTCTCTGCGGTTTCAGGTTTGAGATTTTACTTAAGGTTTTTTGTTTCGTTAAATACACAGAAGCACCAATTTTTCAGACACATCCACTGGGAGGATCTTCTACAGTGTAAGATGGAACCACCGTACAAGCCTAACCTGGTAAGTGTACAGAGGAGGGGAGCAAGTGCAACCTGGGAGGGGAGCAAGTGCAATCTGGGAGAAGGACAAAGCGGTACTAACTGAGCGGAGAGTGGAGCAGTGCGATCTGGGAGGAGTGGGGAATGGAGCAACCTAGGAGGAGAGTGGACCTGCTCAATCTGGGAGGCGAGCGGACTGGTGCGATCTGGGAAGAAAGCAGAGTGGTATGATTGGAGAAGGGAGCGGTGCAGTCTGGGAGGAGAGCAAGAATATGGAGGATTGGACTTGCTGCATCACCTTTCCACTCTCTCGCAGCTTTCTGAGGATGATGCAAGCCACTTTGGTGCCCACTTCACCAGACAGACACCTATAGACAGTCCTGATGCCATCATCAGTGAGAGCGCAAACCAGGCCTTCTTGGTAAGTGACGGCTTCCTTGGTAGAGGGCAGGTGACTCTTCTGTATGTGTTTTCTATGTGTGTTTTCCACTGTTGTAGGGTTTCACGTACATAGCCCCATCTGTTTTGGAAAGTCTTCGAGAGGTCTTCAGCTTCCAGTCATGGCATCAGTCACCCCACCCTCAACCACAGAGGCGAGTACATTCTTCTTTGTTTTGGTGATTCAGTACTGTATATTGTAATGAGTTGTGTGATGTCATCTGCTGACTAAGAAGGGTTTCCATATTTGAAGTGGCACTCGGTGCAGATCTTTATAATTGGTCATGTCACACACCAGGAGACATTCAGGTCCTCAACACCACCGGCAGTAATAAGATGGCTTCATGTTACTGGAGTGTACAACAGTATGAATGATAACCCCTTCTCTGACATCACTTCCTGCTTCTCAGCTATTGGCTGCAGTCACACCTCGCAGACTTCCTGTTCTGCCCGCCCCTGCATGCACTCTGCATATTAGAGCACTTTGTGCCTGCAGCTATCCCCGTACACTGTCTACTATCAGACAACACAGAACCAGGGAGAGTCCAGTTGTGAGGGACATCATACTGCTGTGTGCACAGCGCTGCAGAGTCATCCACATCATGCTCTAGGGCAGATTTCCCTTATATAGGGTATGTTCACATCGCAGAAATGGAACAAGAATTTGTGAAATATTTTCACGACCTGCTTCAATCTCAGGGCGGAATTTGGAATTTGTTACAAAGATCTCTGTCGCTATGGTAACAGATTACAAACAAACCTTTGTAGTCAGATTCTAAAATCCTACTCTCTTCCACCTGTCCCCTACTTCTTGTAACCTACCAAGTTCATGTTTGAAGGATATAAGAGAGTGATGGAAATGGAGTAGGATTGCAGACTAAACAGGTTTTGTTTGTAGTCTGTCACCGTGGAGACACATTGGTATGCCTAGGAGCTGTGGACACAAAAGGTTGATCTCTGAATTTAGCTCCGTACTGTAGGTGTAAGGGGGTGCTCAGAGGTCAAACCCCAGTGACTGGACACTGCAGGTATATCCTAACCATAAGTGTCTCTGGAGACAGCCCCTTTAAGGAGTTACGAGAGCAGGGACATGCCTGATTTCTGGCGGTCTAGCAGTTGAGTGCTATTTCCTTCCTGGTGGGGCTGGTAACGGCTGACTCTGCACCGCTGTATGTCACTATTTTACTATTAGTAAGTTTCCACTCGCCTCCCCGCTGTAAGCGCCTTCACCATCTGCAGCGGCCGTGTGGTACAAGCGCTGGGGTTCGGTTTCCTGCAATGCTTGTTGTTAACCCATCGCGCAGTCAGCTCAGGTCTCTGCATCCTGTTATGGGTGTCATGTTATATTGGTTTTTGCACTTGGTGTATATTGACAGTATATACTCAGTGGATGTGTTTTATATATGAATATATATATGATGTCTGTGTATATTATATATATGTATGTGTAGATCTATATCTGCCACATCTAATACACCACAGTGCCCTATGGAAGAGATTCATGCCCACTAGTGGAACTCTGCCTAGAGAAAAAGTGGCATTTGATGGACCAATGATACAAAAGCTGTCATAGGAGTGGCCCTAAAGGGTTAAACTGGAGTCCTTCTATGTGGTACGCAGCACCTGGTGAAGAATAATGTGTCACATGACTCTCTTCTCCATTACAGTCCCGGAAGCCTTCCCTCTGCTCCTCAGATTGTTGTGAAGCTCCAGGAATCCTCTCAGCCACTTCCAATTTCATCAAGAGGACAAAAAGCGAAAGGGCGACAAGGCGTATGAGCCCGACCGACCTGCCAAACATGAGATGAGCCTGCTCCTCTGGAGACGCCTCCGAGCTCTGTATAAGAGCACTCAGGGAAATAAACACCTTCAGTATAACAGAGAACCGCGCGCCTCTCCTGACAGGCCTGGGGTTGTCATTTCTTGCCTTTCCTATGAAATGATATTCCTCTGTTATTCCTCCTGGACATGGGGCATGTCTCTATGTACTGACACTGTGCAATGAGTGATGATGGACTGTGTAGAAACACTATTGCCAAGGCGAAGGGTAACGTCCAGGTGTCTGTTTATGTGTACATTTACAGGAGGAATAACAGAGGGATGGCACACCAGGGTTGAAAAAAAGAAATTCCAGAATTATTTAATGGGGAATACAAGCAAAGACTTGTTGGGAGAGGTGACGGGTTAGCTTTCAGTGTAACCCTTTCATGAAGTGAGCTGTGCCATTTATTAAGGGACATTCTCACCTTGGTCATGTGGATACGCCCTAAATTCCTTATCAATGTGGGTCGCGACCCCTGTGCCAACTGGTGCCACCTCTGCTGTTAATGGTGTCTGCGCATGCGCAGCTCTATTCAGGAGGAAGCGCTCATGCGTGGACATCTCTCCATTCACAGCTCTCACTTCTGATTGGACAAGGGTCCCCTATATTGGAGATACACGAGGACCCAGATCAGAGTATCCCTTTAACATCACCTGTCCATGGGTTAATGCCCTAATCCTACCGAGGTCTATAAAAAACGTGAATATCCTAGGAACATCTTGGGTGGTGATGGGCGCACTCTCAGATAGCATGGTGCTGAATCACATACCGTAATATCCATGGAAGAGCGCAAGGGGCGGATCCAGGGGAAGCGGTGACCCGCCATATAGTAATGGATGGATGAAGTGCAATAGTGACTGCCCTGCAGCGCCTCCTGGTGTCCTTTGGTGTGTCGTACCTAACTGTAGTATAGACCCATGATTACCCCCTAGCCAAGTGTGAAGCTACTACTTGCTGCAAGGCATCATGGTCCTAAATCTTTACCATTCACAGTATATATGGATTGTGACACGTCATGCTCTGCCATGGTATAACTCCGCGCCATAGAGCAGTTACAGCCAGGTGCATGTTCACATGGAGGGTTAATAGTGCGGAGCTGTACATATAGGAGACGGCTATAGGCGGCCACGCTGCTGAACTGATAGATTTATTTATTGTATTATCTCAGAGAGTCTAATGTTATTTTATTACTACAGTCTAATGCTTAGATACGGATGTGTATCTAATACTGAAGCCTCACAACACTACTCCGCATAAGAGGGCTATCCAGGACTAGATATAAGGATTGCTTGACCTTCCCTGAGAAACAGCGCCACCTCCTGTAGACAAGAGCAATGTTGTTTCTTGAAGAGGACCTTTCACCAACTCCACTTCTTAAAAGGCTCCTCTCCACTGTTTCTGGCACAGTTGGAATTTTTTCTCTAGCCCCCATCATTCCTGAGCAACTGGCGCAGTTAGTTTTGATGCCTGTTAAGCTAACTAGACTCCCTAAGGTCAAGTGGGTGGTGTGAGGCAGTAACAGCAAGGGGGCGTGACTCAGATCTCCAATGAGAGACAGACAGTGTCAGAGCTCTGAGTCACACCCCCTTGCCTGCACCTGCCTGACACCATCCGCTTGACATTAGGGAGTCTAGTTAACATATTGGGCACCAAATGGCTCAGGAATTATGCAGGCTAGAGAGAAAATTCCAACGGTGCTGGGAGGAGCCAATTAGAGGAACACACTTTAGTTGGTGGAGGAGGTGACAAAAGATTCTCTGATCCAATTCTGGAAGCCCCTTTAACTGTTTACTTTCACCTCATTGACCTGCGGCTTCACTTATGGGCCAATTATGTATTATGGAATCCGATACCAGGGGTTGAAAATATAGACCGAAACTGTGTAGCCACCTGGTGGAAAGGCTAGCCAATACTGACTACTAACAGTGTTACGTTCTGCGCGTGAAGCTGGCCAAATCATGTGCTCTGCGTTCTGGCAGGAAATAAAAATGAAATTCAGTTTATAAAATGTGTCTTGGTATTTTTTTTTTGCAGTGTATTGTAAATTGTACAGTGCTGCGGAATATGTTGGCGCTATATAAATAAAAATTATTGTTATTTTAATAAAAATAATTCTAGTCACCCAACATAAGGTAGGAGGCGCCTGGTGGGCACAGGTGGGTTGCACTGGGGGGCCCTTAGGATAGATCATCAGTTGAAGATCCATGCGGGCCTGACACCTGTGACCCCCCACAGATCAGCTGTCTGAAGCTTCTACTTCATAGACCTTATGATGTCGTGTTCATGGGTCACATGGCCGCAGAGCAGCTTAGTCCCATTCAAGGGCAGCTGCTATAAAATGGCAAGTAGTAAAGTGGCGGTAGCACTCACCCGAGCTGATCGGCGGGGGCCAGGGTGTCAGACCACTGCCAATCTTTAAGTGATGACCTAAGATTGGTCATCAGTTGTTTAGTATGGAAGACTCCTTTAACTACAAAGCTTATAAGGACCGGCCAGCTGACTAAGCAAACAACAGTCCCACCTGACATGATCTATGCCTATATCACCCCCAAAGAAATGACCCCAAAAAAAGTACCTAACCATTCAGATAAGTTTTTAGGATAAGCTTCCATATTTGTGTACATGAGGGGTCACACTATTTCTGGGCATTATATGACTTGTATTCTGCATTTTTTTAGCAGTTTTCCCTTCTGTGGATCCAATCTCTAATTCTCGGTTCCCCCTGAGCTGACAGCTACTGTGATGTCTCCCATAGACTACACATGGAGAAAAACCAGCTATTCTGTTCCCTAACTCTCAGAATCATCAGCAGGATCATATAGGACATTATAGAGAAGCACTGACATGTACTGATGTGAATAAAGCACTTGGGGTGAACTAGAAACGTCCTATTAGCTCCAGAAACCTCTCTATGTTCCTGTGTCTCCTGTTCTTCCTGCTCCATAGACTTCTATGGACACATGTAATGTGATGCTTCAGTGAGCTTACAGTCCATCTTGGGAAGGCAAGACGGATTCAAGAGAGATTTGAGGCTGTTCGTTTAGCAGGAAAAGAGTCAGATACATGGAAAAAGAAGTATTTTTGTTATATTCACTTGTGCTGTTGATATAAAAAAAAGTTTGTTGAGACCAGTATTAACCAGTGACATGGGGTGTGTGTACCATCAAGGCACATCTGCTGGTATGGGGGGTATTTTTTATAGTACTGTGTACAATAGAGAAGACCCCGCCCCCTGTTTGAGTCATAAGCTGGTCTTCTAAGGTTGGTACAAAATTGCCAAATCCAACATTTCCACATGATGTTTTTTATTTTTCATACATACATTTCAAGCCTGCAAAAGTTTAGCCCATAATGGAGTAAAGACTCAGCGCATGCGCAGCGTGTACACGTCATATCACTAAGAACTACTTCAATGGAGCGGAGGAGGATGTGTCAGTCAATACTAATAGTGCCCCCTACCTACCCTGCTGGGGATAACAGCCAGAACTCTGCTATGATGACCACAGAGACCAGGACTAGACATGAGCGAATCCATTCACTGCAAATTTCATTCCGTCCAATTTTCCCAAAAGTAGTAAATCGGAAACTTTTGAGATTCATTTCAGACAAGTTTCTCAGGAGGATCACGTGACCTCAGGCGGGTTCACCCATAATGCTATGTAGGTAGAGACTACAGGTGTGAAATTAGTTTTTGGAAATTTGCTCATCTCTAACCAAGACTGTGGAGGAAGCAAGCAGAGCGGTGACATACACCAGACCGGTCAGGGATTTACCTCCATCTACCAGTACTACATACAAGGGGTCACGGGGGAGTAGCAGGGCGCTACTATCTACAAGAACCATGTGTGCTCATCTCTTTTCACACGGAACCTGCTGTTGTTTGTGCACCAGAGGTCACAATTGTCACTATTGCTGATTAAATTATCAAGTACTTGACAAACTTTTTGAAGGGGTCAATTGTTTTTGGACAGTCCCTCAGGAGGCAATTGTCCTGTCAACGGATTCTAAGATACATGTCAACTTGTGACATCACATTTCATAGAGCAAATCCAGAGGAGCTTATTACAACATTGCGTTTCCCAAAAATATTCCTGGGGGAAAGGGGGGACCTCAGGGAAACCGGAAAAACAAAACACTCATGGTTGGCCCAAACGGACTGCGGCTTACGCTACATGCAATGTCGGGGTAGGATTTTAAAGAGGTTTTCTTAACTGGGAAATGGACAAACGTGAAAAATTCTATGTATGTGTGGGCCATTTCACAACAATTTTAAGGAGCCCCTTTAAAGGCAGCCATATTGATAAGTGTTTTGGTTTTCAATTTGCCACAGGGTCCCGCACTAAGATCTCTTAAAATCAGGGCAGAATCCGCCATGGTAGAATCCATTCATCATACAAGCACCAAACAAGGCCATCGGGAACCAATTTCCTAACTGTACCCAATAATTTCACCATCTAAGAAGTGGGGCTCATTTTGCCCCTGTTATAAGGCTGTAATGTCTGGTTCTTCGTCCTTCAGTTCGGCCTCCTCATCATCTTCATCTTGGTTGTCCTCCACCGTGGTGTCATCTTCTTGCTCTCCATGACTCCATCTAGTCTTAACATTTTGCATGAGCTCCTGAGCTCTCGCCCACAGTTCTTGAGGATGGTAGCCTTCACCCCCTTCTGTGCGGATCAGCCTTTTCCATGCCAGGACGAGAGCAATGCAGAGCACGATGAGCAGCAGGAACAGTATGACAACAGTCGTTGTACTGTCACTGGACTCATCGGAACGTGAGGCTTGTGTAACGGGCAGCAAACTGAGCCATGACCCCACGAAGAGAGTCCCCTGGGTAGAAAAAGAGGAAATGGCGGTGATGAATTCATTGTCATGAGGCTCATTAGATGATACTGATCCTATATGAGAAATACCCAGCCTTATAACCCTATGATCTGACGGCTGATTGGTGGAGAGGGATTAATTAGACGCCCAATGGTATCCTTGGTATTAAAGGGAACCTGTTAGGATGTTTGGGGCCACCAAACTACCAGCATGCATTAAGAAGCCAAGGTCTAGTGTCCCAAACCTCTGTATCATACTGCAGTATCCTTAGAAATCCAAACTTGGAGATCCGCGGTCTCCTCTGAGATGATTCTGCTGAGGGACTCTGGCGCATGCGCATTGCACACAGTGAAGCCAAGGTTGGTCAGTACACTCCACTTCACTGCACATGTGCTGCAAGTGCAGAGTATGCGCAGGGAAGAAAAGTGTAGTGGCCTCAGCTTCACTGCGTGCAATGCGCATGCGCTGGAGTCCCTGAGCAGTCTCATCTCCACGGACACTAGGGGTCTTCAAATTGGGATTCCTAAGAATACCAGCGACAATCAGCAGTATGATATAGAGGTTTGAGACCCTAAACCCCCTATAACAGCATGCTGGCAGTGTAGTGGCCCCAAACAGCTTCTTTTAACCCCTTCCCACGGCAGCCATTTTTCTATTTTCTATTTTTGTTTTTGACTCCCCGCCTTCCAAAAGTCATAACTTTTCTATTTTTCCATTCTCAGAGCCATATGAGGGCTTAATGTCGGCGGGACAAATTGTTTTTCATGATTTAACCATTTATTATTCTGTACATTGTACTGGGAAGCTGGACAAAAATCAGAATGGGGGGCATTGGAGAAATACTGTGTTGGTGCGACTTTCTTATGGACTTAATTTTTACGTTGTTCACTCTGCAGCCAAAATGCCATGTCACCTGTATTCTGTGGGTCGGTACGATCACTAATACAATGCATTGTACAATCCTTCTATTACAGGCTGCCTAGTAAGTAGAAGTCATTTTATGACAAGCGTGGGGGCATCCTATAGGCTGTCATGGTAACGGATCGCCGGCCCCAGAACTCACTCCAGGGGCTGGTGATCCATACCAAAATGGCTGATGCCATTCAGTCATGGCCCAGCGACATGCAAACATGATGCAGATGTGAACGGGGCTTTAGGTATCATGCACACGACCATGTGTAATTTGGGGTCTGCAAAATGCTGATTGTTTTCTGTGTCCCATAGGCTTCTATGGGCTAATCCGCAAACACTGCACAGAATAGAACATGCTCTGATTTTTGTGGCATGGACTCACGGCCTGCACACGGACCCGTAGAAAACTCGGTAGTGCGCATGCGCCCATTGAAATGAATGGGTCAGTGTGCTCTGCAGGAAAAACCAGGATCACACACTGAAAAAATGGTTGTGTACATGAGGACTTGGGATACAAAGTTTGTTAAAAAGTGTATTGAGACTACAATGAATGTTGTATATATCTGATGATCAGTCATCACAGCACTGCTGTAAGGCGAGGTCACACTTTTCAGTTTGTTGTTCTGACCCTCCGTTTGTATCCACCAAAATTCACTGCAATGTTAAAAAGACCAAAACTTTCTCTGTCCTCGCGGAAATGTAGATGGTCAGGGCCGATTCCGATAATTTCCTAAGGCCCCTATACGTTCCATATACACCCTTCCTCCTGGAGTACGAGTCTTACCAAATTCCTGATTTTGGTGTCCATTACCCAATCTCGTCGATTTTTCTTCTTGGATTCTTAAAAAAAAACAAAAACATGAAACTAAAATTATTACAATGTTTACACCCAACAAAAAGTCAAGCCAATATATAGCGATGAGACCTTTATAGCACATACCTGACCGCCGTTATTTGATCATGTTATCTACAGAAATTAACTCCTTAATGACCGCCTCGTTTTGCACCTTAATGACCGAACCATTTTTTTGCGTTTTTCCATTAAGAGCCCTAACTTTTTTATTTTTCCATCAATGTAACAATATGGGGGCTTGTTTTTTGCAGTTGTGGCACATTTTAGGGCACATTGACAAACTTTTATTAATTCTTTTTCAGAAGGAAAAGAATAAAACAGCAATTCCAGCACGAAGCTTAGGCAATGCCATTATATCGATGACAAAATTGTGTAGTTTTTCTTTCTTTATTTTACTAGTTTTGCAAAGTAAAAATCCTTTTTTGATATTTTTTTTTTTGCAGCACCGCTTTCCAAGACCCTTAACTTAAACATTTTTCTGTTGACTTGTGTGGATGCATTCCTTTGCGGGAAGACCTGACCTTTTTTATTGGTGCCATTTTGGGGAACATAAAATTTTTTATTATTGCTTTTTATAACAATTTTTTTTAATGCCCTTGATAGTGTGGGGGGAAAAAAGTCATTTGTAGCTTTTCGGCTGCAGATTCAGCTCAGTAGGTGTGTTGCGGTTTTATTTTTTTATTTACTATTTACAAACAATTTTTGGATGGGGGTTAATGTTTTATTTATTTATTTTAAATAGAAGTTTATTTTTTATGCTGTTTTTTACAATGCGGCCAATGAACATGATGTTTCATGGCCAAAAATGATCTGTGGGGGTCCTAGATGTCAGACTCCGGCCCATGTAATATTAATGATCTATCCCAAGGATAGCTATACCTAGCCCTACATTTTCACTGTAGCGCCCACTAGTGTGGGAATGTATTACTTGTGGCCATTCTGATGAGTGACCTGGTAATGCCTGCGTGAGTGACGGCTGCTCTATGGAGATGAATGTTACATGGAGTCATCCACATAGCAAAGAAGATCTGGAGATGGCAGAGAACAGAACATGTCAAATATGTGGTGAAGACTTTGAGGTTTGTGGGTGGAAAAATCTGCTATATACCATGAAAACAGGAAGAGGTATACGGTTTACTATATAAATCTGCTGCTCTGTGAAGCAAAAACAGTCAGGCAAAGCAGCCATCGTACAGCATGGGCTATATATACTGTATATACTACACATTTCCATCAGTGTTTTATGGACATGGTGGTCTAGGGCATTCCTGGTGGTCTCGGGCCTTGGAGAACTACTGGGAACCAAACCAGCCCTAAGAGTAATAACACACGACAGCACAAACAGTCCGGCTCACAAATCCCAAATCTCTGTGGTGTCACGGGAAAATGCCGCAGTTTTGTGATATGGTGTTTGGAGACACGTGGGTTATGTTTTTCACATGTAGATGGCCAAAAATCTCATTGCATTAGACATTAGGAAGCCATCATAGTAGGCACTACCACTATCTGGTCTAGATTTACAGTCCTAGTGATCTTCACAACCCCCCTAGGACCCCAAAGACCTTGAGCCACACAAGCATGTTCTTCATCCAGTCAGACCACGTCACCTCACTTTTAACATATTTTAGGACTGAAACTGAAATGGCCAATGCTGTAAAGAAAATAAATTACAATGCCAAGATTGCTGTATTTAGGCACTTCTCCTTCTAACAAAAAGGAATAAAAATAATCACAATGTCATATGTACCCTAAAGTGGCAACACTAAAATCTACAGCTTGTCCCACAAACAATAAGCCCTCACACAGTGCCATCTGTAGAAAGTACAAAAGTGTCAGAATATAGACAGAAAAAGTTATATGAGGGCTTAATTTTGCAGGACAAATTGTACTTTATAATATTCCAAACAATGTACTGGGAAACTGGAAAAAAAAAAATTCAGAATGGGGTGAAATTGGAGAAAAACTGTTTGTACGACTTTCTTACACGCTTTGTTTTTATGGCATAAAATGACATGTCACCTGTATTCTATGGGTTGCTGCAATTCCGGAAATAACAAATTTACATTGTTTTTTTTTTTTTTTTTAGATTTCAACCCCTTAAAAAAAAAAAATCTGTAACATGAAAGCTGAAAAAGCAGCAGTACTATCTATAAAAACAGAGACATCACTAGTTAAAAACTCAGTCGGGAATATGAATTTTTTATTCAACATGAACCGTTGCCTATAAAGCTCAAATTCACTACTGTGTTTTTAACTAGTGATATCTAAAGTTGTTTTATAGCTAATCCGCCATCTGGCCGCTTTCATGTGATACCAGAACCATTTTTCTAGGTTCTATACAACCAGAGATACAGCCATGTGAAGTGACCCTCCCCCTTTTGACAAAAGCTACAGCTCTATATACAGGCAGTACAACTATGTACAGACTTTCCTTAGTAACAGCTCAGTTAGAGTATTGCTAGGGAGAATTTTACAGCCTGTTTTCTATCCAAAGGAAGTTAGATAGGTTAATAATGTGTATTACAAAAATGTTCACAATAGCAATAAATAAATAAAAATGGGAGTTAGAATTTAAAAGTGGTAAAAGATTCAAAAGAACTATTTACATTTTGTATTTCTATACTCGCACTGACCCCTAGAATATGGCGAGCAGGTCAGTTATACCACATAGTGAACGCAATAAAAGCAAAACCCAGAAATTGCCTTTTTTTCCACATCATAGCCCACAAATATTTTTTTAAAGCATATTATGTCAACCCTTAAATTGTGCCTTTAAAAAATATAACGTATCCTGCAAAAAAATGGAAAAATAAAAATGTTACAGCTCTTGCAAGGCAGGGGGGAAGTTATGGAAAAAAATTAAAGATTGCCCTTGCTCATAAGGGGTGACCCTATGGAGGTAGCCCAGGCAGTTATGGTGTGGCCCTTGGGGGACATTGGGCTCCAGAGGGCTGGGGATTTTCTCTAGGGGTCATGGAAAGAATATGGGGTGGGTGGGACAAATACTGGGGCCCTTGTATTCTGGGTGACAAATCCTAGTGCTATTGTAGGGGGGTTCGTTCTCTTCATTGCTCGGTGTACCCCTCTCCACTCAATAGGCTCTTACCAAATTTCTTAAACTGGGTCAAGTCATTGAGGTCTTTTAGTGAACCGCGCACATGGATGATATTTCTGTGTATTTTTGTTTTTCGCACATACATTTCCTTCCTGCATATTAATCTAAAAACCACATCCCCTGAATTACAAGGGCCAATGCCTCGGGGAGAAGGGGGGGCATTTTAGGGTACAACCTGAGATGTATGAGGGCCGCTGCGAGGGCTGCACATCTGAGCTGGGTCTAGGAGGAGGAGGCACGTACATATGAAATACTAGCTGCACCCTCCTATAGGGGCCATAAATCAGGTAAATGAGGGTCGCAAGTGACCCCTGGGCCATCAGAAGCTGGATCAGAGGTATCTCCAAATCTAGAGTTTTCATTGGTGGTCACGGACAGGCAGTATAATATACAAAATGGGTCCTACATATTATAAATGTTTTAAAAAAATTTATATTCCCATAAAACATTTTTATGAAATAAAAATAATATATCATTAGAAAAGATTTCCATATACAGTATCATCGCAACGGAACATCTCATACATTATATGCTATTTATACCACATGGTGAATGGCAAACAGACTAAAAAAATAACGGATTTGCGGACAAAGATAATAAAAGTAAAAATCACCAATGAATATAAATTGTAAAAATACCAATAAAAAATACAACTCGGCCCGCAAAAATACACAAGTGATACCGGTAAGAATGTGATTGGGAAAACACAAATAGACCTGGGTCCTTAAGGGGTTAATAACGTAATTTTATGGTTTTAGCTGTTTTTTTGCTGTATTTTTTTGCTCTCACACGGCATCATTGTCATCTACGCCTCAGGTGCCCGGTCTCACTACATGAAATGAATGAGTCCATGGAGGGCGCGGACGGCACACGGATATCACGTGCAGACCGTACTGTTTTCCCACAGGCCCCTAGATGTACACATTTGGGTATTCCATTTCTAATCGATTGGTGAGGCATCTGTCCTCTAGGACCCCAAAAATCCATTAATCGAGGATACCACACTATTACTAGTAAAATACACCAGCCCCTTCAGAAAGGACACACACCTGGGGGGGCAAAATACCCTTTCTGAACATTGACATGAAACGTTTGAATGCATACACTTGACCAGTAGGCGCAGAAGATGCCGTAGAAGATGCCATAGAAGATGCTGACTAATCGCATTTGAGACATCTTCACAACAAATACATGAAAAATTTACAAAAAAGTTCGAAAAGACCTTCTGTCTAGTAAAGACTTGATGCGTATTAAGGGGCAAGAACTGGGGCCCCTGGATGGTCCCATAAATGCGGCAGTATTTAGTCCCAGAATTAGGTTCTCATAGATGATGCCAGAGGACCTCTGTCGTCAGGTGAAGAACCTCCCTGTGCCTCCACATGATATTTCAGATATGGTGAGGTACACCAGGGCCTCGGAGACGTTTCACAGATGTGAGCACATGTTATTCTACCTCACATGCGGTGGAGCATCCTAAGACATGAAGATCTACTGCTCAGCATCAATGTGAGGAGTAACTGGTCAAGGAGAAGACATTGAAAGCGATGGAGGCAATGTCAGAGACTAGAGCAGAGATGGGTGGGGAGCGCACTTACTGATCAGGGTGGTCGGTGGGTTTCCTCTCGCTTGCTTCTCCGTCTGCTCTGTAAGAAATGACTTAGTTCTCTTCACACTTTAGTTTTTGTACTTCCTGTGTGTATTTCTTGATACCACACCCGAGACAAGCAATGATAGGCTAGTGAGGGAATATATCACAAGAGTTCCCTATAGACGGGGAGTGCACGTATAAGTATATACAGCGCCGTCCATCTCCAAGTATATACTCATTATAATGCAGATAGCAGTCCTGGTGGAAGGTCATGGACCAGGTGGAAGGTCCATCCAATGGCACGGAGTAAGACAAGCGGAGACAAGGGGGTTTGATCTGCAGCGGATTACACATGTATTAAACATCAACACTCCATGGGGGGCGCTCACACTTGTAATGTTAAATCCACAATTTCAGCTCTACAACATAAAGACTGAGGAAAACTTGTTTGGTAGATCTTGTCTTGTAGACACTCGCAGTCCGCAAACTGGTACAGTCCATTATAGCGAGGCTTTCTCCATCTTTATTCAGGAATTGGGGCAATCCATGGGGCAGCAGGGTAGGTGTAAAATATTAAAAATAAAAAAATAGCATACTCACCTGTCCTGGTGCTCCGTTGTCCACCGCCACTCTCCGTTCAGTTTTCGGCCAGTGTCGTGCTGCGCCTCACCTGACCCTTGAGAGCAATCTGTGGCCCCAGCGGTCATTGGTACAGAGACGGTATTCAAATTTTTTTTCATGTGAATAGAAGCTAAGCTGCAGTGACTCAGTTCCACCACTACACAGAGAACAGCGCTGTCCGCTTCCTGCTCCATTCTCTGTATATCAACGGCTGAGAGCAGCTAATGGTTGGGGGTGGCGGGTGTCAGAGACCCACCAATCTGATATTAGTGACCTATCTTTAGAACAAATCATTAATATTTTTAGCCTGAAGAACCCCTTTAAGGCTACAACGGTGGAAGGGGGTGACTTCAACCACCTTGCATGTATAATGTTTTACTCTCCAAGCAAGAAGGTCCCTTTTGTGTTGGGGGAATGTGTTTTATGGTCTAAAAATTGTCCAGAAATACTTGAAGCCCTGGCGCCGGGGTTGGCTTTGTCTATGTCTCCATACACAGTCGGTCCTGGTTGCTGCCCCCACTATCGGGGGCACCTCCTATTTACACTTTGTATACAATTTATTAATAAATGCAAAAACATCGATATGGATTCTTTGGGTCTACACTGGTTCCAGTTCAAGAAGGATGAAGAACTTCTGGGTTACAAGTTAGGCTTGTAAGAGACAAAAAACATTGTTTTTTTAAGCTTTTTTTTTTTTTTTAAACTGTTAATGTTGAATTTTTTTTTGTGATTCTGTTCCTTTAAGACAGCAGCCATTGTAATTGTGACATGATGCTGGAGTGAGACCCCCCCCCCCTTTTATGTCAGCCTGCCTGTTCTGCAGACAGAGTGTGAGCAGAGAAGCAGGAAGTGACGAGACAGAGAGCAGCAGCCATCTTGGCAAGTGTTGTATTGACCTGGTGTGGAGATTTTTTCTGTACAGCTAAGCTGTATCTTGGTCCAGAGACAAACAGAGTGTAAAGAGACAACAGGACTAGTGAGTCCACGTGAAAGGAACTGTGCTCAGTGGCTGATCAGTGAGACTGACATTGTGACTGTGTATATGGATACCACAGATAGAGACTCGCAGTGCTGTTGATGTACTGGACGGCACCTGCTAAATCCCGGCTTACATCCCAGCTCAGTGTATGGATTCGGCAGGACTGTCAGTGTGCTGAGTGGAATCTGCTGTTGGATTACATTGCATTCAGTTGGTTTCCCTGTCTGTTAAAGAGGACTTCATTTCTCCCAAGATCCTGATAACCGTGAGGAGAGGACGCTTCACTATAAAAGAAAGGACCGACTTTGGGCCCCACCGCGCGCTTCTACGGACTGTAAGCGGTCCACCTGGACCACTGGGGAAAAGGGGGTGCACCCAAATGTGAAGTCAGGGTCAGTTAGGGATAGTTTTGAGTATATTGTTCATTCAGTGTCCATACTGCAGAAGTGGACAGAGTAAAAGTAGAAACCATTGCAGAATTTGCCTTGAAATTGTTCATGCTATATTGTATATTTTGCTTGTCTTTAGCCCTGTCATTTTACCTTTAACTAGCCTTTATTAACTTATAGTAAATATATATTTTTTTTCTTGAACTACCGCAGTGTGCGTTCATTTCTGGTTGCGGAGTCCAAACCACCTGCCTTGCTCTCGGTTCACAAATTGGCGTAGTCGGCAGGATCCGCTTACCAGAATGGACGGTGACGCACCCGTTCGGGAGAATGGTGCTGGAGGAAGAATGCCAGCAGGGGCTATAATGAGTCAGTTAGCTAAATTTGATGGCAATAATATGTCAGTGAGTATGTGGGTGGAACAGATACGAATGATACAGCGAATGTACCAGACCGCACCAGAAGTACTAGTAGAGCTAGCAATATTGACATTACAAGGGGATGCTAAGACCACGGTGATACTGAGGCCATTTGAACAAAGGCAGACATTTGAGCAAGTAGTCCAGATTCTAGAAACCATCTATGGAGAAACTGCATTGCTGGGGTCTCTGCAGGCTCGGTTCTTCCAGAGGGTACAACAGGAGAATGAAAGCCTTCCCCAATATGCAAATGCCCTACAAGAACTGCTCCGAGATATTCAAAGGAAGGAAAGAGGGGGCTCGCCAGCCTTCTGTAACCCTGATCGGACTCTCCGTGACCAGTTTGTCCTGGGGATACGTGACGGCAGTTTAACTGTGACTATGCAGGATTTTATACGACGAGAGACTGATGCTAAATTCCATGATGTACAGGTAGAGGCCATCTCCCGTGCCAATAGTATGGTCCCGAGGCCGCAGACCGCAGTTGGAGTTACTTTGTCACAGGGGGCTAGTTCTGGCTCAGAGACAGTAGAAAAAGGGACGGTTAAAGAAATTCTCACAGTAATGCAGAAACTGCAAGAACAAATGGAACACTTGCACACTCGTTGTGATGAGCAGTCTATGAAAATTGCAGACTTCCAGAAGACTGGAGATGAAAGGGTGAGCCATCCACACCCAGCAAGTCAGAATCACCCACCACCCCGCTGGAGGGGTGAGGATAGGACCTACCGAAGGGGTCCAA
>CAMRHE010000360.1:1725000-1778298 GCA_947044405.1 Leptodactylus fallax | reverse complement strand
TCTGTACAGCTAAGCTGTATCTTGGTCCAGGACAAACAGAGTGTAAAGAGACAACAGGGCTAGTGAGTCCACGTGAAAGGAACTGTGCTCAGTGCCTGATCAGTGAGACCTGACATTGTGACTGTGTATGTGGATACCACAGATAGAGACTCGCAGTGCTGTTGATGTACTGGACGGCACCTGCAAAATCCCCGGCTTACATCCCAGCTCAGTGAGGATTCGGCAGGACTGTCAGTGTGCTGAGTGGAATCTGCTGTTGGATTACATTGCATTCAGTTGGTTTCCCTGTCTGTTAAAGAGGACTTCATTTCTCCCAAGATCCTGATAACCGTGAGGGAGAGGACGCTTCACTATAAAAGAAAGGACCGACTTTGGGCCCCACCGCGCGCTTCTACGGACTGTAAGCGGTCCACCTGGACCACTGGGGAAAAGGGGGGCACCCAAATGTGAAGTCAGGGTCGTTAGGGATAGGGTTGAGTATATTGTTCCATTCAGTGTCCATACTGCAGAAGTGGACAGAGTAAAAGTAGAAACCATTGCAGAATTTGCCTTGAAATTGTTCATGCTATATTGTATATTTTGCTTGTCTTTAGCCCTGTCATTTTTACCTTTAACTAGCCTTTATTAACTTATAGTAAATATATATTTTTTTTTCTTTGAACTACCACAGTATGCAAGAAGTTTCATTTCTGGTTACGGAGTCCAAACCACCTGCCTTGCTCTCGGTTCACAAATTAGGCGTAGCTCTGCAGGATCCGCTTACCAGAATGGACGGTTGACGCACCCGTTCGTGAGAATGGTGCTGAGGGGGAAGAAGCCAGCAGGGGCTATATTGAGTCAGTTAGCTAAGATTTGATGGCAATATTTATGTCAGTGAGTATGTGGGTGGAACAGATACGAATGATACAGCGAATGTACCAGACCGCACTAGATGCACTAATAGAGCTAGCAATATTGACATTACAAGGGGATGCTAAGACCACGGTGATACTGAGGCCATTTGAACAAAGGCAGACATTTGAGCAAAGTAGTCCAGGATTCTAGAAACCATCTATGGAGAAACTGCATTGCTTGGGTCTCTGCAGGCTCGGTTCTTCCAGAGGGTACAACAGGAGAATGAAAAGCCTTCCCCCAATATGCAAATGCCGTATTTCGGTTACCGGGATGATTGACACGGGTTCCCAAGTAACGACCTTGAGTAGAGACTGTTATGAACGGTACTTCCGGCAACATGTGAAATATGATCCCCATACATTCGTACGAGTGGTCGCAGCTAACCAGTTACCAGTTCCGGTCGTGGGAGTGGCCTGGATGAATGTCCGGGTATGTGGCCAAGATCTAGGTAGGAAAGGCATTGTGGTGGTACAGGAGTCACATGAAGTAAAGGTCCCTGTCATTTTGGGGATGAATGTGTTAAAAGAATTAGATCAGATCCTCTTTGAAAAGAAAGGTCACGGTTATTGGAAAGAAACCACCACCCATCGGCCTACTCAAACAGCTTTCCAGCGGCTGATCCGGACATGTGGCTTACAGAAAAGTTCAGATGCACAGCGTCCTCTGGCTCGAATTTCAGTTCCTTTGCATACAAAAGTTACACTGCCACCCAGTCGGGAGACAATAGTGTCCATGCCCGTAGGCACCTGTCGGAAACTAGAGGGCATAGCTGTGTTGGTAGAACCACTGCAGGCAGCCGAAGGAGGTGTTGATCCGCTAGTGGCCCGTTCCTTGGCAATAGTTCGCAATGGAAGAGTACCACTTCGATGTGTAAACACTCAGGACCAGAGTGTGGACCTGACCCCAGGGAGGCTGCTGGCTAACATCTATGTGACTCCGGAGGAAGTAAGGAAAGTAACTCCAATGCAGCTGAAGCCGACTGAAAGGGATGAGTGGACCGTAACTGTGTCCATGGGAGAAGATGAGGAACCCACCTCTGAATGGAATGGCTGTGCAATTCGAGAACAGATGAAGATGGATGTAAGTTCATGTTCTCTGGAATGGGTGCAGAAGGTAGATGAGCTGTTGTGGGAGAACCAAGCCACCTTTGCACGGTATGCTGAAGATTTTGGATGTACCACAGGGATCTACCATGAGATTCCCACAGGAGACACCCCTCCAATTAGAGAGCGCTACCGACAAATTCCTCCACAGTTGTATCAGGAAGTGAAAGAACTGTTAGCTAAGATGCTACAGGGTGGGATCATCCAAGAAAGCCAGAGTCCCTGGGCGGCTCCTGTGGTGTTAGTAAGAAAAAAAGATGGGTCCATCCGATTTTGCGTAGACTATCGGAAGTTAAACGCTTGCACCGTACGAGATTCCTACCCCTTGCCACGGATTGAGGAGTCCCTCTCAGCGCTAGGGAGAGCCCGGTACTTCTCCTCACTAGATCTGGCTAGTGGGTATTGGCAGGTGCCGATGGCCACAAAAGACAAGGAGAAGACGGCATTCATCTTGCCCATGGGACTATACGAATTTAACCGGATGCCCTTCGGGTTGACAAATGCACCCGGAACGTTTCAGCGGTTGATGGAGAAATGTCTCGGTGACTTCAACTTTGAGTTCACTCTCATCTACTTGGATGACATTATAGTGTATTCTGCGACCTTTGAAGACCATCTCCACCAGTTGGGGCAAGTATTTCGAAGATTGCGGGAACATGGGCTCAAATTGAAACCCAGTAAATGTCGGTTGTTCCAATCTGAAATTGATTACTTGGGTCACCGCGTATCAGGAGAAGGGGTGAGACCATCAAGAGACAAGATAGCGGCTGTTCAAGATTGGCCGATACCGACTACCCTGCGAGAAGTGAGGGCGTTCCTTGGAGTAGCCGGTTACTATCGACGGTTTATTAAGGATTTCGCCAAGGTAGCAGCACCACTTAATGCTCTCCTACGAGGCACATCCGGTGGTCCAAAGAACCGGTCCGTGAAGTGGGGACCTGAACAGGAACAAGCCTTCCAGGCATTGAAGGATGCACTGACAACAGCCCCAATCTTGGCATATGCTGATTACCACTTGCCGTTCCAGCTATATACAGATGCAAGCCTGTATGGTCTTGGAGCAGTGCTTTCCCAGCTTCAGGATGGCCAGGAGAGGGTCATAGCATACGGCAGCCGGTCTTTGAGAGATTCTGAAAGAAACCCCGAGAATTATAGTTCATTTAAATTGGAGCTGTTGGCACTGGTATGGGCCATGACCGAGAAATTCTCTGAATATTTGACCGGTGCTGAAGTTTTAGTACTGACTGACAACAACCCACTAGCTCACCTGGAAAATGCCAAGCTCGGGGCGTTAGAGCAGAGGTGGATAGCCCGAATGTCTACATTCAATTACCGCATTAAGTATCGGTCCAAGACAGAGAACCAGAATGCTGACGGACTTTCTAGGGTAACTGCCCAGACCCCCACAGAAGACGTGGATCATGAGTTGGAGCATGTGGAGGTGCCCGATTTCAGCAGATTTTCACAGGCCTTGACCGCCACTAATCAGTTTGAGATGGAGGGGACTGAAATGGCTCCTTTCTTTGGTCCCTCACGACAGGAATGGGCACAGATACAACAGACCCATGAGGGGCTGGCGCAGATGATCAAGTGTGTTGAGAAAGGCCAGAAGCCCTGTAGAGAGGAAAGAGAACGACTGACACGTGAGATATTATCTGTTTTGAGTCAGTGGGAAAAGTTGGAGATGAAAAATGGAGTGCTATGCCGAAAGGTCTATTTACCTTCTGAGATCGACATTCGATACCAAATTGTGGTGCCTAGTGAACTGGCTCGCTCCTTGGCAGTTGAGGCTCATAATAAGAATGGACATTTTGGTCATGAGAAGACCTTTCGTTGGTTACAGCGACTGATTTACTGCCCTGGTCTTCGTCAAATGGTCGAAGAAGTATGCCGCAGCTGTCGAACTTGTGAGATCCATAAGGCAATAGAACAGAGAGCTCCCCTGCAAACCATCGTGACCCAGGAACCTTTAGAAATCGTCATGATAGACTATCTAATGGTGGGCCCATCCAATAGCGGACACCAGTATTGCCTCGTAATGGTGGATCACTTCACCAAATTTGCGGTGGTAACCGCCACCAAGGACCAGACAGCTGAGTCAGCAGCTCGTGCTCTGTGCCAAGATTTCATTCGAGTATATGGGTGCCCCCAACGCATCCACTCCGACCAGGGCGCCTGCTTTGAGGGACATGTAATGAAAGAAGTTCAACGTATCTACGGGATAAAGAAGTCGCACACGACTCCATACCACCCTCAGGGAAATGGGGCCTGTGAAAGATTCAACAGAACTCTGCTACAGATGCTGCGGACTCTGGAGGAAGACAAGAAGTTACAGTGGCCTCAGTTCTTGTCTGAAATGGTGTGGGCCTATAACAATCAGGTCCATTCTACAACGGGGTACTCTCCTTATACACTTCTCTTTGGGCGGTCTGGGCGAAGTATAGGAGAATTACAGTTGAATGATGTGGATGGGTTCCCTCCGAGGGATCCAACCTCTTGGGTGCGGGCGCATCGGCAGAGACTTGAGACGATCCATCGATTGGTGCGGCAGCGCCTGCAAGAACATCCCCATCCTGATAAGACCCCAGTGCAAGAAGCACCATTGCAACCAGGCGACCTGGTGCTAGTTCGTGTCAAGAAACCCCAAGGGAAATTGGAAAGCAGATGGGAGGCTTTGCCGTATCGTGTTGTTGGCCGCAAGTATGCGAATGGGCCAGTGTACCAGGTCCAGAAAGAAGGAACTGATTGTGTTCGAGTACTTCACCGAAATATGTTGCGCCTGTGTCATTCTGAAGGGACAAATCACGATGGGCCTGCCAATGTGAATGAGCTCCCACAGTCAGAGAATGGAGGTGCGGAATGGGCCTCCGACGAGGAGGATGATTGTTGGCCGATCCCTGCTCCTGGGGATGTTCCACCTGTGACTACTGTATCTCCGGCCTGTGCCCCCTCTGGTGCGGAATCCGCTGGTCCTTCTCAGCCCATAGCTGCAGCACCCCATAATATACCACCGGTCCTCAGACGGACCACTAGGCCAAATGCTGGTATTCCCCCTGTTCGGTATGCGCAGGATGAGTTTGTTTGGCCTGCCATACATCGGTATACTACCACCCTGTGCATAAAAGTACAACCCTCTGGATATACAGTCATAGGCAGGGACTGCCAATCTTAAAGTGGGGGGGAATATGTAAGAGACAGCCAATGTTGTCTTAAGCTTCATTTGTCTGTATAAACTGTTAATGTTGAATGTATTTCTGTGATTCTGTTCCTTTAAGACAGCAGCCATTGTAATTGTGACATGATGCTGGAGTGAGACCCCCCCCCCCCCTTTTATGTCAGCCTGCCTGTTCTGCAGACAGAGTGTGAGCAGAGAAGCAGGAAGTGACGAGACAGAGAGCAGCAGCCATCTTGGCAAGTGTTGTATTGACCTGGTGTGGAGATTTTTTCTGTACAGCTAAGCTGTATCTTGGTCCAGAGACAAACAGAGTGTAAAGAGACAACAGGACTAGTGAGTCCACGTGAAAGGAACTGTGCTCAGTGGCTGATCAGTGAGACTGACATTGTGACTGTGTATATGGATACCACAGATAGAGACTCGCAGTGCTGTTGATGTACTGGACGGCACCTGCTAAATCCCGGCTTACATCCCAGCTCAGTGTATGGATTCGGCAGGACTGTCAGTGTGCTGAGTGGAATCTGCTGTTGGATTACATTGCATTCAGTTGGTTTCCCTGTCTGTTAAAGAGGACTTCATTTCTCCCAAGATCCTGATAACCGTGAGGAGAGGACGCTTCACTATAAAAGAAAGGACCGACTTTGGGCCCCACCGCGCGCTTCTACGGACTGTAAGCGGTCCACCTGGACCACTGGGGAAAAGGGGGTGCACCCAAATGTGAAGTCAGGGTCAGTTAGGGATAGTTTTGAGTATATTGTTCATTCAGTGTCCATACTGCAGAAGTGGACAGAGTAAAAGTAGAAACCATTGCAGAATTTGCCTTGAAATTGTTCATGCTATATTGTATATTTTGCTTGTCTTTAGCCCTGTCATTTTACCTTTAACTAGCCTTTATTAACTTATAGTAAATATATATTTTTTTCTTGAACTACCGCGTGTGCGTTCATTTCTGGTTGCGGAGTCCAAACCACCTGCCTTGCTCTCGGTTCACAGGCTGCTGTAGACTCGGCTCTAGTCTAGTCTCGTACCATGGGGAGTACAATATTGGGATATAGTGACACGGAGCGACTGTGAAGACCTTCTGTTATATATAGGAAGAGCAAGGTGCTGGTCACGTGGCCCATCCCTAATCTCTCTAAACTCTTTTACGTGGCTCAGAACAAGTTGATGTTATTAGATTACTGCTAATCCTGTGTGTGCTTTACTGGTCTGAACAACGCTCCCCCAGGAAGCTACTAACAGTCCTTCTGAAACCATCTTATGTCTCACAGCGCCGGAGCCAAGACATCCAGCACCCCAGAAAAGGACGTGGCAAAAGGCCACACTGGGGCAAGAAGCAAAGGTGGAGGAGAAGCTACTGGCAAGAAGGGAGCAACGGGGAGTCACGAAGGAGACCACAAGGCTGTAACGGGAGGAGGTCATCATGAGAAGAAGAGTCCTCACCATGGCCACGATGACAGACACCATGCTACTGGTAAAGGACACCACAAAGGGAAGAGGACGAGCGACACCCAAAGCATCACAACTAAGACGTATTCTCCATTCTTAAACGCGCTTTTCAGCAAGGTAAGTGAACTGGATGTCTCTAGGTTGAGTACTGGAACGACAGGATGTTTACTATGAGTGCCGAGAGCATAACTTGAAGCTGCTGGTCCCCAGTGAAAAGCTGTAATGGCCCCCACTTACCATGTGCTATCTACAATACTGGTGTCTTATGATGTTAAGCCATCTTTGGGCCCCCACAGACTCCAGGGCCCAGTGGCGATTGCTACCTCTGCACCACCTATACCTACGACCCTGGGATAAGAGCTACTTTTTGCCAAAGAAGTCTGCCACAGAGCCCCAAGTCGACCAGAATGAGAGGTGATGCTCTGTAGTCACTTTCCGCTCTGACTCTATGGTGTCTATGCCCTTCTTGAGTATATGGACAGCCCCTTTAGAAGTTTTTTTTTTTTTTTTTCTCCATCTCATTAGATGTGTAGCAGTGACCATGTCCTGATCTGTATGACGGGTACATCATGCGTCATGTGTGTCATATATATGTATTCATGAATAGTTATCAGTCATGTCTTCACCAATTATCCCCATGCACGGGGCCCCTTAAGACTGGTTTCACACAAATCTTTGGCCCCAGGCAGACCAGTATGTCTATACACAAGGTCTCCCCATCTTAGCATTATGAAGCTCCTCTTCCCCACAATGAAGTTGTCTCCTACATCACCATTTTCACGTACTCACTATATAGACTGTACTTTTTCCCACCCCTGTCTGGGGTGGTCACACCCTTTTCTGGGGCACAACTTGACCCCTTCTTTGACATGGGAACAAAATATGCTGGTCATGCCCCCATTTTTGTGACTTGACTGGCACATAAAGGGCAGATGTCACATATCATATGACCAGGAGCCTGGACGATGTGGGAGTATCTGGAATATTTGACCACTCTAAAAGGAAGCTGGGAGGTCTTCACTTTTTGTGGGGCTTCACGATTGTTCCGGAAGAGATGGCAATTGCTATAGAGGCTGTCAATGTGGCTTCCATGGGGCCCTCGGAGAGAGGAAGACAGGCTCTGGTTGGTCCTATCCACTTAGATACTGGGCAGTGAGACCCTGTGTAAGACTCCTTCAGGGGAACTGTGTTATCTGCCAAGTGAGTAAGCAACTATTCTAAGGGCCATGGAAAGCTGGAAACAAACACAAGGTCTACTGGGTGCAACTTAATGGGGGGCTCAATGTTCACTATTGGGCTCCCTATAATAATAACGCATGTCTCCTAGTAGTGACAGGCCACCAGTGCCTATTTTCGGACAACCCCAGTGTGCAGTGTCCAGTTGCTGACTCTGAGCCTGATGGACATATGTCTTTTTTTCACCCGTATTAACTATGTAACTATGAACAGTCAGTGCAGTTGTATCATACAAAAGCTGAGGTTGTGACTTTTGGAGAGCACAGAAAGACATGTAATTCCCAGCAGGTCAGAAAGAGATTTTTAGGGCCCAACTGTACAGAAGTATCCCAGGAACTTCCAGACAGAAAGCAATAACTAAGGTAATAATTGTTGAATTATATATATTGGGGAAAGGAGCAAAAATGTCGGTAGTGTCGCTTTAACTGTAAGACTTTTTTCTGGAACAGCGCCAATATAGTCCTTAGGTTGTGGGTGGTATTGCAGCTTGGAGATGCTATAGATATAGTCATGAGCATGTTTTCTATTGATGTGGTGTACAATGTAGATATCTACTCTATGTAGTGCTAGGAAGTATACTACACTAAAGTAAACTCTTTCTAATGTTCTCCACTCTTTTTACCATGTAGGAAAGGGATTTGGCCCCGGAAGAAATGGACGGTGAGTCTCTACTTGAGAAGCTTATGATTAACTTGTTATGTAACCCCGGGGGTTCTGCGGTGATTCTCAGTATTTGCTTAATACCGTGATCCTTGGTAAGCAGGAGAGCAGTCAGAGGTCAACACTATTAGTTTTATATTACAATTTTACATTTTTTATCTTTTATTTCCATGTTGAATATAAAACTGAAAACAAGAAAACATTTGTTTTGCAATAAAGTTGGAAAAAACCCTGAAAACGTCACAGCGCCTTAAAGGCAGCCTGTCAGCAGAACCAGCATATCACCCCAGCCCCGAAGATAGATAGGTTAGTGTCACCAGAACCAGCATATCACCCCAGCCCCGCAGATAGATAGGTTAGTGTCACCAGACCCAGCATATCACCCCAGCCCTGCAGATAGATAGGTTAGTGTTACCAGAACCAACATATCACCCCAGTCCTGCAGATAGATAGGTTAGTGTCACCAGAACCAGCATATCACCCCAGCCCTGCAGATAGATAGGTTAGTGTCACCAGAACCAGCATATTACCCCAGCCCTGCAGATAGATAGGTTAGTGTTACCAGAACCAGAATGTCACCCCAGCCCTGCAGATAGATAGGTTAGTGTCACCAGAACCAGCATATCACCCCAGTCCTGCAGATAGATAGGTTAGTGTCACCAGAACCAGCATATCACCCCAGCCCTGCAGATAGATAGGTTAGTGTCACCAGAACCAGCATATCACCCCAGCCCCGCAGATAGATAGGTTAGTGTCACCAGACCCAGCATATCACCCCAGTCCTGCAGATAGATAGGTTAGTGTCACCAGAACCAACATATCACCCCAGTCCTGCAGATAGATAGGTTAGTGTCACCAGAACCAGCATATCACCCCAGCCCTGCAGATAGATAGGTTAGTGTCACCAGAACCAGCATATCACCCCAGCCCTGCAGATAGATAGGTTAGTGTCACCAGAACCAGCATATCACCCCAGCCCTGCAGTTAGATAGGTTAGGGTCACCAGAACCAGCATATCACCCCAGGCCTTCAGATAGATAGGTTAGTGTCACCAGAACCAGCATATCACCCCAGCCCTGCAGATAGATAGGTTAGTGTTACCAGAACCAACATATCACCCCAGTCCTGCAGATAGATAGGTTAGTGTCACCAGAACCAGCATATCACCCCAGCCCTGCAGATAGATAGGTTAGTGTCACCAGAACCAGCATATCACCCCAGCCCTGCAGATAGATAGGTTAGTGTCACCAGAACCAGCATATCACCCCAGCCCTGCAGTTAGATAGGTTAGTGTTACCAGAACCAGAATGTCACCCCAGCCCTGCAGATAGATAGGTTAGTGTCACCAGAACCAGCATATCACCCCAGTCCTGCAGATAGATAGGTTAGTGTCACCAGAACCAGCATATCACCCCAGCCCTGCAGATAGATATGTTAGTGTCACCAGAACCAACATATCTCCCCAGCCCTGCAGATAGATAGGTTAGTGTCCCCAGAACCAGCACATCACCCCAGCCCTGCAGATAGATAGGTTAGTGTCACCAGACCAAGCATATCACCCCAGCCCTGCAGATAGATAGGTTACTGTCAACAGAACCAGCATATCACTACAGCCCTGCAGATAGATAGGTTAGTGTCACCAGAACCAGCATATCACCCCAGCCCTGCAGATAGATAGGTTAGGGTCACCAGAACCAGCATATTACCCCAGCCCTGCAGATAGATAGGTTAGTGTCACCAGACTACTGCTAAATCCCTATAGTTACACCCCTGGGGTCAGTACAGTTACAATGATACCACAGTTTTTATGTTTTTTCTTTTCATTTACATAGTATTAACACTTTCTTTTTTTTTAACTAAATAAATTGTTTCTGTCCCCATATTCTAAGACCTATAACATGTTTAATTGTTCATCAGTGTAACTTTATGAGGGCTTGTGTTTTGCCTGATGTTTTGTAGTTTTTATTGACACTGTTTTGGGGTACATAAGACTTTTTGATCATTTTTAATTCCAATTTTTTGAAGGTGAAATGAACAGAAAATAGCAATTTGGTTTGGGGCACATAAGACTTCTGACATTGTTTTTTTGCGGCTGTTTTTTAGAATTATTTTTGTGCAGGGAAAAAAAGAAATCAATTGACATCCGCACCATACAGTAGATCAATTTCCATGTAAAAAAAAAATAAAAAATTTGCAACATGTGCATAAGAAATAGTATTTCTCTTTTACATCAATACAAATAGATTATGTTGTGGAATTTCTCCACATGTAAAATCTTCATGCACTCTCGACCCTAATGGTACATGCACCCTATCAGGATTTACATGCAGAAAATCTGTACCAAAATCTGAATATACACACATGAAAACCTGTCTGGAAAATCCTCACCACCTGGCACAGATTTTGGTGCAGATTTCTAGACCTCTACATGTGGATTTCAGTGAAACTTTTGAAATGTGGATTTTGAAGCAAATTTTTTAAAATTTGCACCAAAAACTAAATAAATTGATTTACTGCGAATTTTAAAAAGTGCTTCATAAGTCAATTTCTGCATGGAAAGCAATCTGCACTATGTGCATGAGAATTAGGTAAATGGATCAGAGTCAGCCATTCCATCTTGACGGCCGGGAGTTGTCTTCAGGTATCTTGTGTTCGGTTCATGACTTTGTCTTCTCCTCTCTTCCCATACTCGCCGCCTCTCTCAGAACTACACGCTGCCTTTCTGGAGTTTGACGCTGATCAAGATGGATACATTGGGTACAAAGAACTGGGCGAGTGCATGAGGACGATGGGATATATGCCAACCGAAATGGAGTTGATTGAGATCTCTCAGCATATAAAAATGAGGAGTGAGTGCTCTGCTTTATTATTTCTGCTACTATTAGTGCCCCCTTCAGGGCAATACAGGTAATAGTGTAGTCCGTGAACGAACTGCCCCAATGGTCCCTTTTTCGAGGTACCCACCAAGCATACAGTGTAACACTCTGGGCAAAATGGATACATTGTATAATGCTCAGTGCAGGAGCTGAGGGGGTGGAGCTTAGAACAAAGAGAGAACCTCTGTGTCATGCTCCGCCCCCTCAGGTCCTGCACCAAGCATCACACAGCCTTTTAGTTTTCTCCACTAAAATTTTGGATCTGTTACCTACCTCTGTGCAGAATGAGTTACCTGATGGAGCCCTATGAAAACTTTTTTTCTCCAATAATAGCGCCACCCTGGTTTACAGGTAGCGTGCAGTATTGCAGTCCAGCCACATTTACAGGAATAGGCTACAATACCACACACGGCCCATGATCAAGACTGACAAAAGTTGACTATTTCTGGATAAGTCACATGTATGGCAACCTGAAAAAAGGGAAGTCCCTGATCAATTAGCAATTACTAGGTATTAAGAGCTTTAGCAGCGGGATTACCACAATCATCAGATTTAGCTCTTCACTGGGGACAAGCACCAATAATCTCATTCACTGGGAATTGGAGGACCCCTGGCGGGTGACATTTCACTTTACCCCTGAGGGTGCAAATAAGGACAGAAAAGTCTTTTCCTAAATCCATAAAACATCTTATACATTAGTGCTGTGGCTTGTAGAATTATACTTGCACATAGGCAGTGCCTTGTAAAATTATTCAACCCCCTAAAAGAAGTCAACAGATTCCTCTGGATTACATGACACGTGTTATTACACACCAGTACGCCCTTAAAGGGAAGGTATCACCAGAAAATTAACTATTTTTTAAACCAAGTTTTTTTGTAAACATATTTTTGAAGAATTTTTGATATATACTTTTTTTGTTTCCATGTCACTAATCTATTTGTATTTTAAAAGAGTACCAAATTCTGCAATTTGCACTCTGGCCACTAAGCCTAAGGTCCCATGCACACAACCGAGTGCGCCGTCTGAGCGAGGCTCCAATGCTCTGTTCCGATCCACTAATTATAGAGCAGGTCCTATAGAACATAAATGTGTAAATCACAGAAGCCACTTGGATGTCATCGAGAGTGACCCGAGTGCCTTCCATAAAAAAAATCATCACCCACTCGATCATCCTGGTAATTTGCAGGGGTTTTCATTGCAGCAGTCACCTCATTTATCTCACAGACAGGATTACAATAGAAGATAACACCTCTATAAATAACAAATCTTACAATAGATGATGTCACAGCTTATCTCCTCCCCCTCCCTGCACAGAGCATGTCTAGAAAACTTTCCAATATACCTCAGGGTGGGTTCACACTTGCGCCCGGAGTCCGTCTGTCGCGAATCTGACCTAAATGTCGAAGCTGCTTTTTTCCGTCCGAAACAAAGTCAGACATGCAGGACTTTGTGTCCCACGAAAAAAAAACGGCTTCGAGGCACAGAGGGTACAATTGCACACCCGCGCATTGCTTTAAAAACCCATAGAAGTGAATGGGGTTTTAAGCAATGCGTCTCAAACCTTTCCCAATCCTTTCCCTATCCTTTTTTCCGACATTTAGGTCGGATTCGCGGCGGACGGACTCCGGGCACAAGTGTGAATCCACCCTTAATGAGTCGGTTTCAGTCTATTGCTGCCTATGGCCATGTCTGTGCTGTAAAGCAGATCACTAAATGCTGTTAGCAGAGCAGCGAAGCTCAGACAAGATGGCCTCCCCCATAATCATGTACAGATTTGGCCTCCCGTGTGCAGACTGCATATGAATGGCACAGCAGGTTGCTCATGTGTGCACAAGTGTCAATGGAAATGTTCATATTGCAGCTCAGCTCTATAGTACATACAGCCAATGGGCTGGTGTGGATCTGTCTTTGTAAACAAGCAGCCATGTTTGTCTAATTCTGCAGTAAAAATACCTCCTGGGGCAATGTCTATGAATGTTATTGTAATACAGGCAAATTTGATGACTTTTAAGGGGGGGGGGGTAAATATTTTTGCAAGGCTCTGCAGTGTTAGGTATGTTATCTGAGTTGCTCAAAGGACAGAAGGAGGGACAGAATGTGTGGCATGATTAGCGCGCCATGGCAAAATTAGCTCCACCCACTTCTATGTTGACTCCGTGGCTGGAGTCAACAGCTCCCGTGGTCGGAGAACAGTGGTGAAATAGGGGACGGCTCCTGCTTCACCATTGTATTCAACTTATGAGCTGAAACTGGGACAGACCTCCCGCCGACCGGGACATCAGGACAGGACCCCCAATCCGGGATGGTTGGGAGGTATGCTGATCATTAAAGGGGTTGTCTAGGATCTGAAGTTAATTCATACTGATATCCATCAGTATTGGATCAGTCGGGGGTCCAACACCCAAACCCCATTCAAATTAGCTGTTTTGGCCACTGGAAGCCATATACTAGGTATACAGCCGCAAGCAGCTCTGCTCCTATTCAAGGGACTGGGAGGGGGGCTGCAGTTCCAGGTGTCATAGCTATACTATACTGAGCTCTGTACACTGTATACAGCTTCCTATCCATACACAGTAGCAGTGGCTCCGCGCCTAATCACTTGACAAGGAATAGGGCTGCTACCGGCCGTACACCTAGTATATGGCTTCTGGCAGTCAAAACAGCTGATCGGGATGGGATCTGTGTTTCGGATCTTGACTACTGATTTATCCTGTAGGTATCAATATCAATTACCTTCATATCCTGGACAACCCCTTTAATGATCAGCAACTGAGATACCATACCTAACACTACAGAGACTTGCAAAAGTATTCACCCCTCTTAAATGTCATCAGATTTGCCTGGATTACAATAACATTCACACATTATCAGTAATTTCCCTTAAAGAGGTTGCTTAGGGGTTTTTTTTTTTGCTATATAAAAACTTTACTAATTTACAGTCATTAAAGTTTCAACATCTTTTATGCCATTTTTGCCCATTCTTTATTGACAGGAAGCTTCTCTCTCCGGCCAGAAGGAAATGCCCCCCCCCTCCTACTTCTGTGGAGAGAGACCGTCACCTCCCGAAACTCTCGCAACACTGCAGAGATGCCTCTAAATATTGTAGGGAATTTTTATATGATGTCTCTGCAGGGTCTTGAACCCAGGGCCTCGGTATACAGGGAAACAACTCGCCCTCTTACCAGAGAATTCTCCCAGCCTAAAAGCCTCAGTGGCAATGTTCTTCTTTACAGACATATAGCACTTGTTTAGCACTTCTAAGGCACTGGTATACAGTGCTATAGCTCTATATACCTCTCTATATAGCTTGTGTCTGTACAGGCTTTTAGGCTGAGAAAATCCTCCCTCTAGTAAAAGTGAGTGTGGGTCTCACCTCTCTCCATTATTGTATGGGATACCAGAGGTTCTGGCCCTAGGAGAAGACACATCTTATAACAATTGTCTGAAATATTCAGAGACATCTCCTGAACACTCACAAAGTACTAGAAGGTGCAGAGAAAAGGTACCTGGATAAAAACCCTCATGCAAGATGTTGAGATTCTTAAGACAGTATATTAGGAAAGTGTTTATATGGCAAGAAACTATCACTGGGAAACAGGGTGTTTTGTTGAACAATGTATAGTATTTTAAATTTGCAAAAGTCTTCATACCCCTTGAACTTTTTCACATTTTGTCACCTTAAACCACAAACTTAAATGTATTTTATTGAGATTTTAAGTGATAACCAACACAAAGTAGCAGATAATTGTGAAGTGGAAGGAAAATGATACATGGTATTCAAAATTTGAATTAAATAAAAAACTGGAAAGTGTGAAGTGCAAAAGTATTCAGCCCCCTGAACTCTGATACCCCTAAATAAAATCCAGTGCACGCAATTACCTTCAGAAGTCACTTAATGAGATAATAGAGTCCGGCTGTGTGTAATGTAGTCTCAGTATAAATACACCTGTTCTGTGAAGGCCTCAGTGGTTTGTTAGAGAACACTAGTGAACAAACAGCATCATGAAGACCAAGAAACTCACCAGACAGGTCAGAGATAAAGTTGTGGAGAAGTTTAAAACAGGGTTAGGTTATAAAAACATGTCCCAAGCTTGGAGCATCCCAAGGAGCTGCTCAATCCATCATCCAAAAATGGAAAAAGTATTCTACAACTGCAAACCTACCATGACATGGCCGTCCACCTAAACTGACAGATCTAGCAAGGAGAGCACTGGTCAGAGAAGCAGCCAAGAGGCCCATGGTGACTCTGGAGGAGCTGCAGAAATCCACAGCTCAGGTACAGGGAGAATCTGTCCACAGGACAACTAGAAGTCACTGTGCACCCCACAAATCTGGCCTTTATGGAAGAGTGGCAAGAAGAAAACCATTGTTGTAAGAAAGACATAAGAAGTGCCATCTGCAGTTTGCCACAAGTCATATAGGGGACACAGCAAACATGTGGAAGAAGGTGCTCTGGCCAGATGAGACCAAAGTTGGCCGAAATGTAAAGCACTATGTGTGGCGGAAAAGTAACCCTGCTCATCCCCCTGAACACACCGTCATCCCCACTGTGACACATAGGGGGAAGCACCATGCTGGGGGGACAGGGAAGCTGGTCAGAGCTGATGGCAAGATGGATGGAGCTAAATACCGGGCAATCCTGGAAGAAAACCTGTTGGAGGCTGCAAAAGACTTGAGACTGGGAAGGAGATTCACCTTCCAGCAAGACAATGACCCTAAACCTACAGCCCGAGCTCCAGGGGATGGTTTAGATCACAGAATATTCCTGTGTTAGAATGGCCCAGTCACAGTCCAGACCTAAATCCCATTGAGCATCTGTGGCAAGACATGAAAATTGCTGCTCACAGACGCTCCATCCAATCTGGCTGCAAAGAAGAAGAAGAAGGGGCAGAAATCTCATCTCTAGATGTGCAAAGCTGGTAGAGACAGAGCCCAAAAGACTTGTAGCTGTAACTGCAGTGAAAGTCGGCTCTACAAAGTACTGATATAGGGGGGCTAAAGACTTTTGCACGTCACACTTTTCTGATTTTTATTTGATTAGAATGTTGATAACCTTGTATCATTTTCCTTCAACTTCACAATTATCTGATTCCTTGTGTTGGTTATCACTGAAAATCTCAAGAAGTTTGTGGTTGTAAGATGACAAAAAGTGACAAAGGTCAAGGGGTATGAAGACTTTGGCAAGGCACTGTATACTGGCATATATTATATATGTGGTTTATATTTTATATACTGATTTCTATTATACATAGTGTATTATATATGGTGGATTGTCTTATATATACTGCTTTATATTATATGTAGTAGATTCTTTTAGATATACTTATCTCTATTATATATGGTGACTTGTGTTAACTCAGACTTTTTGTAGGACTCATTGACAAAAAATACTGCACCCAGATAGAAATGTCAGATTGCTGCAAAACTCTCCAGCAGATATGTAAATGATTACAGGTTTGGTCTTTCCACAAGAGGGCGTAAGAGTGCTTCGCTGTTGCCCTATAAAAATACTCTCAGAGGTTACTATTGGGTAGTGTACCTCTTGGTATTTAGAGCTTGTTGGCTGCTAGACATGCCTCTATCATGCACCTGAAGACATTTTGCCTAATTCACCGATATAGAGAAGGGTCGCATGATTGGACTGAAAAAAAAGCAGGATGGGTGGCCCTTTCAATACACCCCCCATCTCTGTCTGCACGGTTTCCAGGCACTTAGCAGAAGAAAATTTGGTATCACGGTGCCCGATATGTGTCCTGTCATTGACAGTCACTGTCACCTTCATCGGCAGTGGTGTCAAGAAATCTGGATTGTACAGACTGGATCATTTTTAGCAACAAATCTAGGTTTTGTTTGGGATCTGACTGTGAGGTTGGAGTATGGAGGCCTCATGGTGAGCGCTTCAATCCTGTGACACTCTGCCCCCTGCTGGTGTGATGATGTGGGGAACTATCATATATGACAGTCAGTCACCCCCTAGTAGTGATATGAGGGACACTAGCAGCTCAGTGTTATGTACCGGACATCCTGACACCTCAAGTGTTGTCTCTCATGGCGGGGCGGACAACTGGCATTTTTCAGCAGGATAATGCTCACCCACACACAAGGGTTTTCTAGCAATATCTCCACCAGAATATAACACTTCTATGTCCTGCCCTGAAACCAGATTTATCTTCATTTCATCATTGCTTTGGCAACCTACAAGTATGCAGGATCTAAAGGCCCAGCTGTAACATCTGTGGTAAATGTACTGCAGGATACCATACAGAACCTGTATACCTCCATGTCCTGCCGTATCTCATCTTGTATCCAGACTACAGGCCCAGCTGTAACATCTGTGGTAAATATACTGCAGGATACCATACAGAACCTGTATACCTCCATGTCCTGCCATATCTCATCTTGTATCCAGGCTACAGGCCCAGCTGTAACATCTGTGGTAAATGTACTGCAGGATACCATACAGAACCTGTATACCTCCATGTCCTGCCGTATCTCATCTTGTATCCAGACTACAGGCCCAGCTGTAACATGTGTGGTAAATGTACTGCAGGATACCATACAGAACCTGTATACCTCCATGTCCTGCCGTATCTCATCTTGTATCCAGACTATAGGCCCAGCTGTAACATCTGTGGTAAATGTACTGCAGGATACCATACAGAACCTGTATACCTCCATGTCCTGCCGTATCTCATCTTGTATCCAGACTACAGGCCCGGCTGTAACATCTGTGGTAAATATACTGCAGGATACCATACAGAACCTGTATACCTCCATGTCCTGCCGTATCTCATCTTGTATCCAGACTACAGGTCCGGCTGTAACATCTGTGGTAAATGTACTGCAGGATACCATACAGAGCCTGTATACCTCCATGTCCTGCCGTATCTCATCTTGTATCCAGACTAAAGGTCCAGCTGTAACATCTGTGGTAAATATACTGCAGGATACCATACAGAACCTGTATACCTCCATGTCCTGCCGTATCTCATCTTGTATCCAGGCTACAGGCCCAGCTGTAACATCTGTGGTAAATGTACTGCAGGATACCATACAGAACCTGTATACCTCCATGTCCTGCCGTATCTCATCTTGTATCCAGACTACAGGCCCGGCTGTAACATCTGTGGTAAATGTACTGCAGGATACCATACAGAACCTGTATACCTCCATGTCCTGCCGTATCTCATCTTGTATCCAGACTACAGGTCCGGCTGTAACATCTGTGGTAAATGTACTGCAGGATACCATACAGAACCTGTATACCTCCATGTCCTGCCGTATCTCATCTTGTATCCAGACTAAAGGTCCAGCTGTAACATCTGTGGTAAATATACTGCAGGATACCATACAGAACCTGTATACCTCCATGTCCTGCCGTATCTCATCTTGTATCCAGACTACAGGCCCAGCTGTAACATCTGTGGTAAATATACTGCAGGATACCATACAGAACCTGTATACCTCCATGTCGTGCCGTATCTCATCTTGTATCCAGGCTACAGGCCCAGCTGTAACATGTGTGGTAAATGTACTGCAGGATACCATACAGAACCTGTATACCTCCATGTCCTGCCGTATCTCATCTTGTATCCACGTGTGGTGCCCAATAGGGTCCTAGAGCCTGTGCTCATTTGTCCAGTTTCCGCACTAACCTTCTCCTTTGGCTGTAATATTGTCTTCACCTCCCTATCTCATCATTACATCACACTGAGAAAGCTTAAGGACAGGACTTCAACCAATTCTTAGGGTCGAATTTTCTTTCTGTCTATAAGTGAATATTACTTTATGGAGATTTTAGGCCCATATTTTCATGTATTGGGAGAGTTACACTTTTTGCTATTGTAATAGTGATCGTGCTCACCGCTTTTCACATCTCCTGTACAGTATAATGGCCTCTATATATCCTGAGCTGTATACAGTGCATTGGTAAGGTGTAGCCTCCTCCTAACCTTCTTATGTGATTTTTTTTTTATAGTGGGCGGTCGTGTGGACTTTGAAGATTTTGTCGAACTGATTGGACCGAAGATGTTGGCAGAGACAGAGAATATGGTGGGAGTGCGAGAGCTGAAGATCGCATTTAGAGAAGTGAGAAGACTTAGCTTGTGTCATCACCAGATTCTTACAAAAAAATCTAATGCCCACATTAGCTGCACCCCGAGAACAGGGGCGTAAACCGGCTAAACTGGAAATTTTGGCACATAACAAAAAATGGTTGATTTTTTGCTTGCGGTATTATGTATTATTGTGAAACTTTCCTGACAGTATTTATTCTGGGCTCATTTTATCTGCAGTATAATATATTCTGCTAATAGTGCACTTATGGGGTCACTATTCACACTAAGGGTATATTCACATAGAGTTTTTTGCAGGCTGATTTGGAGGTGAAAACCGCCTCAAAAAATGCCTCCCATTCATTTTAATTGGAGTCAGTAGCAGTTTTTCTCCTCTAGCTGAGTCTTTCAGCTAGAGGAAAAAAAAAAAGTCACCTGATCTGATGTAAAATACACATTGAAATCAATGGGAGGCGGAAAAAACGCGACGCGGTTTTTGCAAAAACCACAAGCGTTTTTTTAAAGAGAAGTTTCCAGGTCCATACAGTGTGCTGGAGCAAAAAAAAAAACAGCAAAAACTGAGAAAAAAAAAACGCATCATGTAAAAAAAAAAAAAAAAGTCAAAAAACAGTTTCCAAACTCCTGAAGCAGATTTTTTCAGCTTACAAAAAACTCAGTGTGAACATACCCTAGCAGTATTGTTTTTGAGGGGAATTCTGCTGGTACAGTTTAAGGCGTGCACTCTGGTTGCAGTATTTTTTTTATGGGGTCATGTTGATAGTAGTTTTATTTATTGGGGAATCTGCTGGCAGTATTATTTATGCGGTCACTGCTTGCAGTGCTATTTATTGGGGATCTTTGCTGGCAGTATTTTTATAGGGCATTTACCTTGCAGTATTATTTATTGGGGAATTTGCCAACAGTATTTTTTATGGGGTCACATTCTATCGGGTCACACAGACATACCGGACACTACCCCTCACACCCTACTGAATAAATCTAGAAAGAGAACCAACCAGTGAAATCACTATCATTACACTATAGCAGCGCATGGATGAGATTACGGCACCACACTCAACCATTGGATGGGTCTAGCCTTGCAGCTCAGTCTCATTCAAGCACATGCTGCAATACCAGACACAACCTACAGACCAGAGAGGCACAATGTTTATTCTGATCTCATACATCTATTTCAGTGCAGTGACTCTCCACTAGTTTTTGTCTTAACACTTTTTTCTTCAATTTGTCTCCCAGTTTGATATGAATGGAGACGGCCATATTAGCGGTCTAGAACTACGAGACGCTGCTCAGAGTTTCTTAGGAGAACCGCTGAATCCGAGTGAAGTCCAGGAAATTATTCACGATGTAGACCTGAATGGGGATGGAAGAGTTGACTTTGATGGTAAGGATTTTGTATATTACAAGGGGCACATGCGCTACACTTGCTGGCCATTGGACAATTGTCTTGTTGACTGTCGCCATGTGTAGAGTATCTCCATGCCCCATGTCAGATGACCGTTTCTAGTATCAGCCATCTTAAGTTAAAAGTGATTGCGAAAACGTGACTACTTGGGCAGCCAGATGCCACTTTCTTAGCTACGTCTCTGGCGGTGTTTCCTTCCCTTGTGAGTCGGAACCTCCAGTGCCGAGATATTAATGTATTTGTGAATATGCAAATGAACTCTTTGGAGCAATGAGGACATTGCCGCTTACCGGGAGCAATGACAACGCCCTTGTTACTCTAAAGAACTAATGCGCATATCAACAACAACAAGGTCTCGCATACAGACACAAAGGGAAACACCGCTGGATTCAGGTGACCCTAAACTAAATCTGTGGCCTGGGGTGATATTCCGGTGACAGACTCCCTTTAAACTCTGTTCACATTAGCTTTTTCAGTTTTTGCCCAGCACTGGAATCCTGATGGATTTTGGTGGACTGTACTTTTAGCTGAAGAGCCAGGTGGACTGATGAAAGGTAATGATGGCGTGTGCTTGGTGCAGGGAGGTTCACTAACTTACCACACCAATGTACATGTGACCTGTGTAAGAACATCTGCATATACAGGACACAAATCTCCTTGTGGTTTCCTTTCTTTATTAAAAACATCTAAAAGAAGTGACAGGTATGACATGTAGTGATCTGGACTCGTGGCCCCCACAGCCCACAACGGTGACTTGTACACACCTACAGTGCAGTCACTGGACACCAATGGTGGACGCGGGCGAGTCCATCATATCTCCCTACATGTCCCCCTGCCTTTACCAGAGCAGGAGAGTGAGGTTCAAAGGACTTGTCACGCAATAAAAACAAGGCTCCGCTTTTTTTTTTTTCCAGAAACGGCGCCACCCTTTTGTATAGGCTGTGTCTGGTATTACAGCTCATCTCCATTCAAGAGAATTCTGCAATACCAGACATACTCTGTGGACAGGAGTGGCGCTGTTAACCCTCTACACATAATGGTGAAGGGCACCCTGAGCAATGCTGAGCTCCTCTGATGCTGATGTGAATTGCTCCTGACAAAGTCCGTCGCTCTTTCCTGTTTTTCAGAGTTTGTCATGATGCTGTCGTCTAGATAAGTTATGAAGGTGACATGAAAGCTCCGGACGTCCGTCCTCCCGTGGTGACTGTGCATTCTCAGTAATACTATTAAAGTGCATCCAATTTTGTAGTAAAAGCTTTCCATGTCTTCATAAATCCATTAAACAGTTACAAACTATTAAATAAAAGCAGAATCCTGCACACGTGTCACAGACATGTCCGCTACAGAGGTTACACATACCCTCAGTCCTTCCATGGCGGCGAGACATTGAGAGAGGCGGCGGACACAGCCTCATCTATGCCCCTAGTAGTCCATTCCCATTGTCCCTAGTGGTTTCCATAGTGTTTTGGCATTCAGTGTCTTGAAAGTCAGAAGTTTGTGGTAGAATTACTTGTCAAAATACGGGAGGTAGAAAAACTGGAAACCGTGACGGCCCCTCACAGCACAGTATATAAATATCACATGGTAGACTGAAAAAAGAGAGGAAACCATCAGCAGCCTGGACAAAAGCATGTCCGCTACCTCACTGACTATAGTAGTACCTGGTTACACTGTAAAAACTTACTCAGTCCGACTCACTATTCTGCTGGTACAGTCACTGTGTACATACATTACATTACTTATCCTGTATTATACTCCAGAGCTGCGCTCACTATTCTGCTGGTGCAGTCACTGTGTACATACATTACATTACTTATCCTGTACTGATCCTGCGTTACATCCTGTATTATACTCCAGAGCTGCACTCACTATTCTGCTGGTACAGTCACTGTGCACATACATTACATTACTTATCCTGTACTGATCCTGAGTTACATCTTGTATTATACTCCAAAGCTGCACTCACTATTCTGCTGGTGCAGTCACTGTGTACATACATTACATTACTTATCCTGTACTGATCCTGAGTTACATCCTGTATTATACTCCAGAGCTGCACTCACTATTCTGCTGGTACAGTCACTGTGTACATACATTACATTACTTATCCTGTACTGATCCTGAGTTACACCCTGTATTATACTCCAGAGCTGCACTCACTATTCTGCTGGTACAGTCACTGTGCACATACATTACATTACTTATCCTGTACTGATCCTGAGTTACATCTTGTATTATACTCCAAAGCTGCACTCACTATTCTGCTGGTGCAGTCACTGTGTACATACATTACATTACTTATCCTGTACTGATCCTGAGTTACATCCTGTATTATACTCCAGAGCTGCACTCACTATTCTGCTGGTGCAGTCACTGTGTACATACTTTACATTACTTATCCTGTACTGATCCTGAGTTACATCCTGTATTATACTCCAGAGCTGCGCTCACTATTCTGCTGGTACAGTCACTGTGTACATACATTACATTACTTATCCTGTATTATACTCCAGAGCTGCGCTCACTATTCTGCTGGTGCAGTCACTGTGTACATACATTACATTACTTATCCTGTACTGATCCTGCGTTACATCCTGTATTATACTCCAGAGCTGCACTCACTATTCTGCTGGTGCAGTCACTGTGTACATACATTACATTACTTATCCTGTACTGATCCTGAGTTACATCCTGTATAATACCCCAGAGCTGCGCTCACTATTCTGCTGGTACAGTCACTGTGTACATACATTACATTACTTATCCTGTACTGATCCTGAGTTACATCCTGTATTATACTCCAGAGCTGCACTCACTATTCTGCTGGTGCAGTCACTGTGTACATACATTACATTACTTATCCTGTACTGATCCTGCGTTACATCCTGTATTATACTCCAGAGCTGCGCTCACTATTCTGCTGGTGCAGTCACTGTGTACATACATTACATTACTTATCATGTACTGATCCTGAGTTATATCCTGTATTGATCCTGAGTTATAGCCTGTATTATACTCCAGAGCTGTGCTCACTATTCTGCTGGTGCAGTCACGGTGTACATACATTACATTACTTATCCTGTACTGATCCTGAGTTACATCCTGTATTATACTTCAGAGCTGCACTCACTATTCTGCTGGTGGACTCCTTGTGAACATGCTCTGGTGATCTGTGTTGTGGAAAGTGTTGTCTTAGCAGTAAGCACCGTACACTTCATGTAGATTAGACTGTCCCATTGCATTATAGGGGCTCAGCTCAGCTGTTGACAGACACACCTCTAACAACTAGCAACTTTGTGAATGCAGCTGTGAAGTTCTACAGACAAGCATACATACAAAGCACAATGCCTCACCTCCTGGAATCAACAATAGTAGACCAGGCACAAAGAAGATGGCACTTGAGACAGCTGTGGAGAAAGACAGAAGTTTTCATTGGTCAGTCATGCTAAAAGAGTGTACATGAGCACAGACACTACTGTATAGCGCGCTGCGTACCTGGTGACGGGCTGACCTGTAGTCCCACACCTACAAACACAAACACTAGAGAGTATAAAAAGAGAGAGCGTTAGCAGGCCAGCCGTAAACAGGAAGTCAAGGGACATGACAAATCACAAGGCTCACCCAAGCCTAGAAGCAGGAGGAGGAAAGATGAGAGAACGACCTTCTTATTCTTCTGTACAAGAGGATGCCTGGTCCAGCTGCGAAAGGAACAAGATGGTAGACATGAGGAGGAGGGGGGCAGCAACTGGTGAAATATATATAATATATATATATAAAAATGAGTTCCTGTCTGTCTGTCTGTCTGTTCTTTATGCGCGACCAAACGACTGGACCGATCCTCACCAAATTTGGCACACATGTACATCAGGTGTCCGGGAATATTATAGACTGGGTCTCAGCTCTCTTGGACGTACCGTTCCTGAGGTACAGTATTCCCAAAAAATGACCAGCATTAGTCTATACAAGCCTGCAAGTCTTTCACTCATATTCCAACTGCCATACACACGGTCACATGTCCCTTATCAGCCAATAACAGCTCGCAGGCGCTTACTCTCCTCAGGCACACAGGTTTCCATAGCAACCAAGCTATGTATGACCTGTATTAGTGAATAGCAGTTCACAGGACCTTAAATATTCAGTCATATCACGTGTATCAGCCAATATAAGTTCACATTTAATTTACCAGGTTTCCATAACAACACAGCCATAAATAGACTGTACCTATACTGGACTCAGTGTCGTAACTAGCAATGGCAGGGTCCCAAGGTGAACATTTGACATGGGACCCCCCCGCACAAACTGCATTCCTGCACACACTAGTATGCCCCATACTCTCCTCAGGCACATAGGTTTCCATAGCAACCAAGCTATGTATGACCTGTATTAGTGAATAGCAGTTCACAGGACCTTAAATATTCAGTCACACCACATGTATCAGCCAATATAAGTTCACATTTAATTTACCAGGTTTCCATAACAACACAGCCATAAATAGACTGTACCTATACTGGACTCAGTGGCGTAACTAGCAATGGCAGGGCCCCAAGGCGAACATTTGACATGGGACCCCCCCCCCCGGCAACCCCCCCACGCACAAACTGCATTTCTGCACACACTATTATGCCCCATAGTGGCCCCTGCATACACTATTAGGCCCCATAGTGGCCCTTGCACACAGTATTCTGCCCCATAGTGGCCCCTGCACACAGTATCATAGTGGCCCCTGCACACAGTATCATAGTGGCTCCTTCATATAGTATTATGTGCACTTCCCGCTACTTCTTCAATGTTGGACCAGATGTCACGTGAGCCAGGCATGTATTGCAACGCATAATGACGTCGGACTGGCCCACCGACATCTGGGACGCCACCAAGGAGGCCTGAAGTCTGCTGAAAAGACCCCAGAGTATAATGATAGCAGTGTTTGTGGGGTTCACGGCCCACAGGCCTTACTTACCAATCCCCGCTCCTGCTCACAGCCGCCTCTGCAGAAGGTGAAGTGCAGGCGGCCGTGAGCAGGAGTGGGGATCGGTAATTAAATAGGGCCCGTTACCTGCTGGTGTTAAAAAAAAAAAAAAAACAACATCAGAGGCCCGCCGGGTCCCCTAATGTCCCGGGCCCTGTGGCAGCTGCTACCACTGCTAAACCGGTATTTACGCCACTGACTGGACTGCCATACTGGATTTCAGCATTCTTATAAATTGAAATGTTTTTTAATCTACTCATGTCCCCTGCAGCAAAACGCATGGCTGCTGCTCGAGCTAATGAAAACTCTCAGCAGACCCAAGCCTGTCTCCAATCTGATAAGGTATGTTACAGACAACAGCGAGCTGCTGAAACTCCCCAGCAGACCCAAGCCCGTCTCCAATCTGACAAAGCATTATCAGCCACATGCACACAGCTGCACTCCAGGTTTCAATAATAACCCAGCCATTTTTCTTCACTGCTGTAGGTCAGCTTTAAAGGGGCAGGGTGCTGTGGATGACACTGTTACACAAGGTCACATACACACAGCTTTACTCCAGGTTTTCCATAACAACCGATCGCAGGTTTTTCACTGATATCCAAACTGAGATGCACATGATCACATGACACTTATGGACCAATGGAAAATTGCATGTTCAGTCTTGACATACACACAGCTTTACACCAGGTTTCCATAGCAACCAAGCTATTTATGTCCTGTATGAGTCAATAGCAGTTCGCAGGTCCTTAAATATTCAGTCATATGACGTGTATTAGCCAATGTAAGTTCACATTTCATTTACCAGGTTTCCATAGCAACACAGCCATAAATAGACTATACTATACTGGACTGCCATACTGGATGTCAAGTGCAAAACTGGCCAATTCTTATGGGGTCACTACACAAACAAAAAATGAAATATACCCGTGCGAAGCCGGGTCCTTCCTCTAGTATAATATATAATAGATTTGATGAAAGAAAAATGCTTCTTTCTCCTGTTATTTCCCTCCCCTTCTCCTGTACTGATCGCTGCATTGAATTCACACTCCAGACAGCAGTCTGGACGTAGAGATGTGGTGAAATCCTCTAGGTCTGGAAGGAGTTAAATCACCTTTCTGAATCCCCCTGCTCTCCGTGTAAGGACTGCTGGAGTATGGGGGTGAAAAGTGAGAAGCGATCAGTGCAGGAGAGAAGAAAGAAATAACAGGAGAAAGAAGCATTTTTCTTTTATAAAATATATTATCAAGTTTATTATTTTAAAAGTTTAGGTATGCTTTAAAGGGTATTTTAAGGATTCTATTTTTTGATGGCTCATCATTAGTACAGGCCATCAACATCTGATTGGTGCTTCAACCCCCTGGTTAAAAAATAGGGTTTTAGAGAAAAAGGCACATGGAAAAGGGTGGTCTTTACGAGAAAACCCCTTCGAGGTATGTGACACTTTGTTCCTACACATAATGGAGTACTTACCTGAAGCATTCTTGTGTAGATAACTGGGTCGTGTTGCTAATCGTGCTGAACGAACACTGGGAGCTGCGAGAGGAAAGTGTCGGGAGACCTCTATGAGGAGAAGAGACGGGGTCACTGATCTATGAGCATGCACTACATGTAAAAGGCACACACACACACTAGAAGTAAAGGAGTCCTCTTCTCTTCCAAATCAGATATCAAAGAATGACTGGGTCTGAAACGGAGGATTCTTCCCTATTAGGGTCTTTTAATGCAGGTTCTGAAGCCAAAAACATGAAGGAATTTTTAAAAAAAAATGAAGAAGTCCTGCATGTCCTTTATATGTTCTCTCCCTTTATGATCCGCACCTGGTCTTGACTTCAAAAATTGCACCAGAAAACCTGAATGTGTCCCCTTACTCCAAAGGGATTTCTAGCTCTGTGATTCTGATCTATCTTCATTGAATCTTTTCATTGATAAGGCTATGTAGCTTTCTGTGGTCTTGTTTTTTGCAGGATGACTTGTATTTTCAGGTAACTATATGATTGTGTTTAAAGGAAATCTGTCTGCAGTAATTCACATCCTAAACCAGTCTCAGTATCTTATAAATCAGCTGGGGAGTGTGAAAATAATTCTGGTGACCTAGATGTACCTCAATGTTTTATGCAATATGCTAATGGACTGTAGAACGTCAAGGGGGCGGAGAGTCAGCTGATAAAGTCTAGCTCTTCAGATCTCCTTATGGTGTGACTTGATGTCTCTCAGTACAGGGTCATCACTACCCATCTTTCCTGAAATCCTGCAAATGTGTTGTGGTGATGGCCATGTACTCCTAATTCTCCTGGCATGTGTGCAATAAGCAGAAACCAGGGAAACATCACCCGTGTGGACAGCACAGAATCAAGATAACATGGCCATCAGGCACAATAACACAGGCTGCATGGTTGGGATTTCAGGAAAGCTGTGTAGTGAAGTCCCTGTAGTCATGGACATAAATTACACCACAAGGGAACGTGGAGAGCGGGATCAGAGTTCTCCGCCGATACTAGCCAATAATGCAGGAATGAGGACATCAAACATGGCCACACTGCGGATCTCACAGGCAAAGCTCTTGTATACACATGGCACTGCACAACAACTGCCCCCAGTCGGAGCCATGTACAGCCATAAGGGGTGAGGCGCACTCAGCTTCCCTCTGTACATAGTAATCTGACATACCTTTCCACATCTTTAATTTTCACGTGTTCTGTTTCTTCGTCATTCTCCAAGTTCTAGGAAAAAGGTGAAAAAAGAGTTCAGAAAGTGTAAAAGAATGTGTACAATGCGGAAACGAGGAAATAGGAGGGCAGGAGGAATGTAAAACCGGATCGGTCGCATATCTCATGCACAAAACATTCACACATGAAAGGAAAAGTCAACTCACTGGAGAGCGACTGAGAAAAATAATATGCTGCAGTATAGCGCCCCCTAGGTGTCATGAAAAATATTCTGAAAGAAAACCGTGATGCGGCTCTCACTCTGGTGCCCACCCAGACACACATGTAAGGTTAAAGGGGATTTTCGGGCAAATTTTTTTTTTTTTTTAAAGGCTGTTAGTGCTATTAATGGGTTAATAAGTGCACCCAAATACCTTTAGCAGTGTTTTGAGTGATTTCTGTGTTTCTCTGGGAGCTCCTGGCATCTTCTGCATTTGTTTACATGGTGTAAATTCCTTCTGTCTTAGCTAATGCATCATGGTACTTGTAGGCAGACTCACACTATCCCCCTCTCTCTTACACCCCGTCCCTGTCTCTCTAGCTATCCTGCCCTCTACTAGCCCTTCCCAACTAACTCAGCCCCCATCCCATCATACTTGCCTATCTTCCTTCCAGACGTCCTCCTGAGGGACAGCTTCTCCCTCTTTTCTGACTTTTCCATTGCACGCAATAGTCCCAGTGCTGCAGCCTGCAATCCACCTCTACTGCGCAGGCATGGGAGGCTACTGCTCCCACACCTGCGCAGTAGAGGTTGATGGCTGACAATGCAGGGACTATTGCACACACCAGCAATGTCAGAAAAGAGGGAGGAGCCGTCCCGCAGGAGAAAGTTGTAAAGGAAGATAGGCAAGTATGATGGGGTGGAGGTGGGGGAGTATTAGTAACGTTCTGTTTCCGGAAACGGTGAAACGGAACATCACTGGATAACCAGAGAATGTTCCTGGGATATGGGTAAATATACATTTTTGATAAATTATGTAATTTAGAAAGTAGGCGGGGGGGGGGGGGGTTAGATTAGTGTAGGAATTATATTTTATCCTGGACATCCCCTTTAAGGCTCCGCCGCAACTTGTAGTCGCACATTATAAGACTGCTACATTGCACCGAATGAAAGAGTGTGCAGTCTTAGACCTGCCATTGGGAGAAGTCAAGTGTGACCCGACAACTGGCAGAAAACCAACCCTGCTGGAGTCCTGTGCAACCACATCTACTATTAGTCCTGCCATCCAGCAATTTCACCGTGTAGTAGCCCTGATCTACATACTGCTCTGCCCATGCAGCAGACCACTAGGCAATCTATAAACCTACCTTGTACTTGTGCCGATTTTGTTGCGTTTCATTGTCCCCGCCAAAATGTAAAGCCCCAAATCTGGGTCCTGTATCTTCAACAGACATCTCAAATGCATCGTCAATACTGAAGTTACCCATCAAATCTTTGGAATGGCGTGGTATGACCTGTAAGATATTGGTTTATATTAACCATGACATGCACAGTGACTCTTGTACGTTACAGTATTAAGTAGTACAACAATAATCACAGAGGTCAGCTGAATAATCCCCCAGATAGAGACAGTCCATGGTAAAAAAAACAAAACCTCTAGGCACACACTCTGCGCTTGGTGGTGTACTGGTGTGGTCCTGGCTGCCTAGTTACCTCTGTGAGTGCTCCTGTCCCTTTAAAGATTACTGTGCTCACCTGCTATACTTCCTTCTGCCAGTCCCTGTCTGCTTGTGTGTATATAGGTCTACTTCTCTAGCCACATCCTGGCTAAATAATGAGGTCAGCTGATCTGTTGTGTGGACACATGTGTGCGGTCCTTTGGTCTGCGTTACGTCTGTCTGGTGTCGGAGTGAAGTCTATGGACATATGTCCTCCCGTCTACATTGTAATCTCTGTCTCCGGACATTCATCCTTCTGTCCTGTATGAGTGGCCTTTGGATTTCTGCCATGTTTGTATATCGGTTACCTTGTGGACACAGACGTCCTTCTGTTGATCAATCCTGTGTGGATGAAATCTGTCTTTCTGCCAAGTCTGCATCTCTACTACGGTGTGTGTATAGGGCTTAAAGAGTAAAAATCAGGGGAACACATACACAACACCCTCAGGAGTGTCCCAAAATCAAACCAGTTAGGTGACACAGTGCGTCCACACCTACTATGAGTTACAGTACGGAGAGCCAGAGGGCTACAATCGTCTTTTAGCAGACAAGCGCACACCCCATTAGCAGACACCTTGATACCGGAGGCTGTAAGAACATTCCACCATAAGGATGGACTTATAGATGTCATTTCCTAAGTGTGTGTTCACACTGAAGAATTTGCCGCGGACTTGAGGGCGGAATTCGCCCCCGAATCCGGAGCAGATTCCTCCCGAATCCGAGATCGCAGCAGGGCGCGGAAAAAAGAAGCGTTCTGTTCGATCTTGCCGCAGATTCATCCGGGCCTAATCAGGAGTGGGATGCCGCGATGGAATGCTGATGCACTACATTGGCATCCTACCGTGGCGAAAATGCCGGCCTTAAGATTACTCGATGAGGACATGTGTATATAGAGTAGTGGTAGAAAGGGTCATCAGCTCTATGAGCTAGTGCCGAGAGATGCTAAGAAGCCCCAAGCCCTCCATCTATGACATGGCCGGACATGCAGGTGAAGTGTGTGACCAGCTACAATGACCTTCAGCAATACCAGCTGACCCCCAAGCCATTGAGCTACATGGTGTAGTCAGCGCCTGGTGATGTCATCCTACTCCAGGCTGCGAGCACTGCCCTCTACAGCCGTTCTCCTCGGACCTCTCACAAATTTGCTTCTAGATTTGTAAACTCCAGATCACATTTAGTCTCCACCACGTCTTCCTGTTTTCATGGACTGAATTGGTGCCATGTGACTGACTGCTTAGTTTAGTGAGCCGATGTACCCAGTCAATGGCTGCCAACGTGGCACTTCATTCTATGGACTGGCGAAGTCTCAGCCATCAGACCAGCTGATCAGACATTAGTGGGAAAGCCATCAGAAAAAAGGTCTTAGACCTGCCATTGGGACAAGTCAAAGCAAATCAGTAGAATCCTGTCCAAAGGTTAAAGGGGTTTTTCGGCATAAACTGATAACCCAGGGGTGACAACAAAAACTAAATACTCACCAATCCCCGGTCCATCTGTTCCCAGGTCATAACTACTGAGGCCCACCAGACCACTTTGGCCAATCCAGGTCGGACCTAGCACAAGAGGGAACAGGGGACACCCTGCCCAAACAGAGGACAGGGGTATAACTTATTTTACACCTCCCTGGCTACCCCTGGGTTTTCAGTTTATCCCGGCCCTAGGACAGCCCATCAATATCAGATCATGGAGAACCCTCCCAAATAAAGATTACTGTGAGAAAATATATGAATAAAATAGTGTACAGTGTAGAAATAAAACACATAAAAAGCTATGAAGTCCATTTACAGGCAAAGTCATTACTGTAACTTCCCCTAAAGATAAATATTTCAAGAAAAATTAAGTGAACCCATTTGGAATTCCCTGGATTTTCCCATGTAAAATTTATCATAACAGTTGCCAATGTTGGTCATGGTCATTCTTGACCCCAGATTTGTGACTATTGGTGCACTGTGTCCCTTTTCAGAAACATGGCCGTGTCAAGGATGGGGCTTAGTTAGCGGGAACCTCCTGTGGTCCGATAAATTTACTATCATTTACTCCAGAGACTGGTGTAGATTACTGCTCACGTCTACCCCAGCTCATAGCTCAGGTGCATGGCAGGCAAGAGGCAGAATGCACATATTCACCCTGGGGATCCATCCAGGTATGTGACACACCAGCCTCGATACATCGCCCCCACTGGATAAACAGCCACAGTACAGGGAGAAAAAGCGAACCTCTGTGATAATGACACTGGCAAGAGATGAGAGAAGGATCACACTGCTGGGTTTCAACATGTCTGATCATTTTAAAATAGTTGGGAGGGGGACAGAGGAGTCTGGCAGCAGATTACAGCCCTCTCCCCACAGAGAACACATGCATGCTCAGCTGAGCTAAGAAACAAGTGGACCACAATCTAACTTGTACGGCCAGCCTTAGTCGTAAAGTGTAAACACCCATCACGGACATCTGGCCACTTACCTCAATGTTACAATTGGCTTCTGGCATGAAATGCCAAGTTACATCTCCACATAACAACAATCCCCTTCCTTCCCTCCCACACTTCCTCAGAAGCAGCGTTCAGGTCTTCTCTCCTTCTCACACTACTTCTAACATTGCTGTCCTGTTAATCTCATCAGATTATTTAACCCTTCTCTCTCCTATCTTTCACTCCTCATTTAACACCTTCCTAACATTTGACATACATGTAGCACATAAGCAGGAAGGAATTCCCACAAATTGAGGTACACTTTTGTCATGGGCTGTGTCTGACCTACAGTGCCTTGCCAAAGTCTTCACACCCCTTGAACTTTTTCACATTTTGTCACCTTAAACCACAAACTTAAATGTATTTTATTGAGATTTTAAGTGATAACTAACACAAAGTAGCAGATAATTGTGAAGTGGAAGGAAAATGATACAAGGTTATCAACATTCTAATCAAATAAAAATCTGAAAAGTGTGACGTGCAAAAGTCTTCTACCCCCTGTATTCTGATACCCCTAATTAAAATCCAGTGCACACAATTGCCTTCAGAAGTCACTTAATGAGTTAATAGAGTCCGGCTGTGTGTAATGTAGTCTCAGTATAAATACAACTGTTCTGTGAAGACCTCAGTGGTTTGTTAGAGAACACTAGTGAACAAACAGCATCATGAAGACCAAGAAACTCACCAGACAGCTCAGAGATAAAGTTGTGGAGAAGATTAAAGCAGGGTTAGGTTACAAAAACATGTCCCAAGCTTTGAGCATCCCAAAGAGCTGCTCAGTCCAAAAATGGAAAAAGTATTCTACAACTGCAAACCTACCAAGACATGGCTGTCCACCTAAACTAACAGATCAAACAAGGAGAGCACTGGTCAGAGAAGAAGCCAAGAGGCCCATGGTCACTCTGGAGGAGCTGCAGAAATCCACAGCTCAGGTACAGGGAGAATCTGTCCACAGGACAACTAGAAGTCACTGCGCACCCCACAAATCTGGCCTTTATGGAAGAGCGGCAAGAAGAAAACCCATTGTTTAAAGAAAGACATAAGAAGTGCCGTTTGCCAAGTCATATAGGAGACACAGCAAACATGTGGAAGAAGGTGCTCTGGTCAAATGACACCAAAGGTGAACTTTTTGGCCTACATGCAAAGTACTGTGTGTGGCGGAAAAGTAACCCTGCTCATCTCTCTGAACACACCGTCATCCCCACTGTGACACATGGGGGGCAGCATCATGCTGGGGGGAGAGGGAAGCTGCTCAGAGCTGATGGGAAGCTGGATGGAGCTAAATACAGGGCAATCCTGGAAGAAAACCTGTTGGAGGCTGCAAAAGACTTGAGACTGGGAAGGAGAATCACCTTCCAGCAAGACACTGACCCTAAACATCCAGCCAGAGCTACAGTGGAATGATTTAGATCACAGAATATTCCGGTGTTAGAATGGCCCAGCCACAGTCCAGACCTAAATCCCATTGAGCATCTGTGGCAAGACATGAAAATTGCTGTTCACAGACGCTCCATCCAATCTGGCTGAGCTTGAGCTATTTTGCAAAGAAGAGGGGGGGGGGCTGAATACTTTTGCACGTCACACTTTTCAGATTTTGGTTTGATGCTGTGGTTAGTGCAGGCTACAACATCTAAGTGGGTCACTCTCCATCAGGTCACTGGTCCTTTGTGATAGGATTGCCAGTACTGATGGTTGCGATACAGCAGATCTGACATTGGCATCTACATCTGATAGCTATGGAAGCTGAAAAGCTCAAAAGTAGTAAAAAGTAAAACATTTTCTGTGACAGATTTCCAGTTTCATCAAACAGGCCAATTTCTTTGAGAACTCTCCAGAAGACTTTTTAACATAATTTTGGGTGGTCTTCTCAAAGAGGTCTCATGTTATATAAATTGGGTATGGCTATAATCTTATGGACTGCAGAATAAAGTCACTGTGCTATTGATATGAAAAGAATTTCTGGTTTTTGTTCATCTCACCTCCAAAAACAGAATAAAGAGTGACCAAAATAGTACCAATGAAAACCACAACTCAGCTTGCAAAATACAAGCCCTTACACAACTCTGCTGATGGAAAATTTACTGTTGCTGTGATCATATCAACCCACAATATAAAATATGCAATAAAGTAAGCACGGCATCTACAGCACACAGTGAACGAAGTAAATAAAAACTATGGCAGAATAGTTTTTTTCTGTTGCCTGTTTTTCTGTTAATAAAAGAACATGAGCCCTCATAAGGTCACGCCGACACCTTGTTCTTACCCAATTACTGTAAAACCATCACCTGACGCTCGATCCTGCGCTGTGACCGCCCCATCATTAACTTCTCCTTCATCTCCGAACTCCTGGAGCACTTGGTGTACTCTCACCTCATCTGTCATCTCTCTGATGTCTTCTCGACCTGTTACAATCTGAGGAAACGGCAGTCATACACGTTCTCCTGACGGCGGCTACATCTAGTGGCAGTCACTCACTACCTATTCTGCCAGGTCTTGCTGCAGTCTTTGATCTTGCAGATTTCTTTCCGTATCATTTGCTGGGTCACTTCTCCTCTTCCCCTAGATGTTAGGATTCCTCACAGCAAACTCTTAGGCCCCCTTTTCTTCTCCTTCAACAAACCAGCTATTGGACAAACCACCAGCAGATTTGTCTTTCGGTACCATCGATAGGCTGATGACAACATAACTGTTCCTGTGACATCCCCCCTGCACTACTACAAAACACCAGTGATGGTCTGGTTCGCTGTTCCCAACATCACATCTTCTGCTCTATCATTCAACCCTTTCATGACCGGGTCAGTTTTCATTTTTGCGTTTTTGGCATCCCCGCATTCCATGACCCATTCACGTTCACAGATTTGTATTGGGGCTTATGTTTTGTGGGACAGATTTTACTGCATAATGACTAGAGATGAGCGATTTTCTCAAAAGCTCAATTCATCAGTTTGAAGTTCAAAGTTCCAAAAAAATTCACTTCGATCCGAATTACTTCGCGGCGAATAAACAGCTATTTCCGTCCTGCAGAGAGTCAGGGTGGGTGGCAAAATGGTGGAAGCCCTCGGATGCCACGGTCATGTTTCTCTCTCTCTCCAGCACAGACAAGTTTTATTTGTGTGGAATGATCTGCTAACAAGCAAAGACACGCCTACCCAATCACATCACTAGAGAACATCATGTGACCGTCTGATGTCACAAAGGTCCTTACTAAATATTCGTTACCACGAAGCATCAGGAAAATCGGGAATCGTGGAGAATCGAAGATTTCCTGAAATTCAGATCGAATTCCAGGGGGCGGCAACAGACATAGCATTGTCTGTACAATGGTCAGACAATTTTGTAATAGAGGTTACTGTCATTACACATATATAAAGCTGTATGAGCCATCACCAGTCGTGTCCTTTAACGTGCAGATGGTGCCTGGACATATAAAGTTAGTCTGATACAGCATCATATCCTGTGAGGTAATGTTGGAGCATAAACAGAGGAGGGTACGTTTTAGGGATTCAAACTACGGAAGGGTTTACATTAGGCGTTGTGATAGGCCTGTCTGATAAGATGTGTCTTTAGTTTACGCTTGAAGCTGTAGAAATTGGGGGTTAATCTGATAGTCCGGGATAGAGCATTCCAGAGAAGTGGTGCAACTCAGGAGAAGTCTTGTATACGAGCGTGAGAGGTTCTGATAATAGAGGATGTTAGTCTTAGGTCATTGAGTGAACGGAGAGTACGGGTTGGGCGATAGACAGAGATGAGGGAGGAAATGTAGGGAGGTGCAGCATTATGGAGAGCCTTGTGAATGAGGGGGATAAGTTTATATTGTATTCTGTATTGAATAGGCAGCCATTGTAGTGACCGGCACAGACCGGAGGCCTCGCTGTAGCATCTAGACTGATAGATGAGCCTGGCCGCCGCATTCAGAATAGATTGTAGAGGGGAGAGTTTAGTAAGGGGAAGACCGATTAGTAAGGAGTTACAGTAGTCAAGGCGAGAGTGAATCAGGGCAACAATAAGTGTCTTTAGTGTGGTAAGGAAAGGGCGGATTCTGGAGATGTTTTTGAGGTGGAGATGACATGAGCGTGCGAGTGATTGGATATGGGGGTGAAGGAAAGGTCTAAGTCAAACAAAACCCTGAGGCAGTGGGCATACTGCCTAGGAGTTATGGTAAGGCCAGAGACTGAAATGGAGATATCAGGGACTGATCTGTTAGATGGTGGAAACAGCAGTAGTTCAGACTTTGAGAGATTCAGTTTCAGATAGAGCGAAGACATGATATTTGAGACAGCAGAGAGACAGACACTGGTGTTCTGTATTAGTGCAGGGGTGAGGTCACAGGATGATGTATATAATTGGGTGTCATCAGCATAAAGAAGGTACCGGAAGCCAAATCTGGTGATGGTTTGTCCAATGGGGGCTGTGTAGAGGGAGAAGAGCAGGGGGCCTAGGACCGAGCGCTGAGGAACCCCAACGGCAAGAAACAGAGCCTGCAAATGATACACAGAAAGTGCAGTCAGAGAGATAAGAGGAGAACCAGGAGAGAGCGGTGTCTGTGATGCCGACAGAGCGGAGCACAGTGAGGAGGAGTTTATGGTCAACAGTGTCAAATGCTGCTGAGAGATCTAGAATAAGAAGAGAGAAGTCACCTTTGGATTTAGCCGTCAGGAGATCATTGGAGACTTTTGTGAGGGCCGTTTCAGTAGAGTGCAGAAGCCAGATTGTAAGGGGTCAAGAAGAAAGTTAGCAGAAAGATAGCTGATTAAACAAGAATAGACTAAGCATTCCAAGATTTTGGAGATAAAAGGAAGGTAAGAGACAGGTCATTCTTTTTAAAGATAGCACAATAAAAAACTTTCATAAAGCTTAATTTTTGTGGTATTATTTATAGTTGGATAAATACTGCAAAAAGTCATAGCCCTGGATGTTACAAAAAAATAAAAATGCTGCAGCCATTAGTGTTAGAATATTGGAGTGAACATGAGGTGCACCCAATGTTTGTATGGGAGCACTCGTGGAGGATTAACCATCATTTTCTGACAGAGCAGACATACAGCACTTGGCTATCTTTGTCAGTCAAAGGCGCATCTCAAATTCTGGGTGAGCGCTCCATTTAACTCCTTCTGGGTGTAGTCTTATAGCAGGATACAGTGAAAGGCCCCCTATTGTAGGCCCCACTCATGAAGACTACTCCACTTACGTATAAAACTAGGCCTGGTTGACATGATATTATTAAACAACACTTGTTTACAAAAAAACTCTATACTGGTAAGACGTTTGGATCTGCCGGTGGACCTGAACGACTTTTCTGTTGATTTTCTGCAGAATCTGCAAAGTGGACTCCTATGGAGACTACAATGCAGCCCAACTTAAAGGGTATAACATTGACTTGGCCACAAGTGACTTACAGAAACAGCCGACTGTCACTGTTCTACGATGTATTTGTAACTCCAATAAATGTGAAATGGAAAAAACAAAGAGCAGTACTAACTCCTCTATGGGAGTTACGGAAACAGTCGCCACTGCTCTATGTTGTTTCTATAAGTCCTGCCCTAGTGGTCAGGAACAGCGGCCACCGATTCCTGTCCTGGCCATTATGGGCATAACCCTTTAAAGGGATTGTCTAGGCAAACACTGCCTCCCCACATGCTTCTGACATCTGTAGAGGCAACTGCAATGCCTGGTTGTTGGGTCACTTCAGCAGCTGTCCGACGTCTAATCTGCATCATGTATGGGTCCCAGTCTAGTCAGTGGAGTTCATGCACAGCGGGCACTGGACTGACAACTGTACTGACGCCTAGCGCTTAGTCGCCTTGCTCCAGAAGTCAGATTAGACATGAGAGGACATGAAATTTCCTATGAAATTGCTTCAGAGATAGACAGTTTGGGGTTGTGAGCTCCATAGGGGGCATGGCTTGGAGTATAGAATAATCTCTGTACAGCACAGCAGAATATGTTAGCGCTACATAATAGACATAAAGGTATGCCAACCTATACCATGTCTATGCCAGGAGGAGACTTTTTTCACCATCTCACAAATTTATAGCAGATCCTCCGGCTATGCCGTAAATGTGCACTCAAGATGGCCGTGTAGATGAGAGTATCTCCATTCATGTCTCAGAGAGTGCTGATAATAGCCGAGGCTATGTTGGGAATGGAGGGCACCTCTCTCATTCCTGGACCCACATCTATGACACCTCCTGCAGAAAGGCCATAAAAGTGTGATATTGGAATAACCCCCCTTAAATGGACTTTGTGGCCCCAAATACATTTTTGATATGGATGAGCGATCCACATGATCTTATCTGTGGGGGTCTGATAAATACACATACGGCTGCCTCTGGGTAACAGAAGCTACAGTGTGGACGGGGGGGAAGCCAAAGCAGTCGGTTCCTACTCAAATAATAGGAGCGGAGATACTTCCACTATAGAGGAGGGGGCTGCAGCTCCGCACCTATTACATGAATACGATCGGTCCGCTTCTGCTCACCGTCCTTGGTGTAGCTTCTGGCACCCGGAGACAAATATATCAATGTATCTGTGCGAGGTTCAGGCGTCAGACCCCACAGATCACAAACTGGTGACCTATCCTCAGATCACCCATCGATATCAAAAATGTATTGGTGGCTGGAAAACCTCTTTAAAGGTTTATGGGTATGTCAAGACGTGTACAATGTGAACAAGGCCCTATAGTCTACCCCAGTTGTGGTCTACCTCCTTACCCTACATTTGGTGTGGTGCACCATGGCAACCGTACAACCCCTCGCACATATCGGGAACTCCTATAGAATCTGGGGCTCGAATGGTTGCCACAGTACACATAGTACCTCTTTGTTCCCAATGTTGGGTTGGAGGGTGACCACATAATATTACATAAAGGGGGTGTCGGGGATCTGTGATAGTCGGTTCCTGGACCCCTCCCGACTCCGCGGCAGCAATGTGTCGTCGTCCATAGTGGTACCCAGTCCCGTGCTCGCCATACCAGCCCCGTGATACCACCATACTGGTCAGCCAGTGGGTATAGGACAATTGTGACCATAACTAGGTTACCCCAGGTAGTGACAAGCCCTTCCCCATGTATGCCCTCACCCACCTGTATGGTTGTGGCCCTCAGCCCTGTACATAGAGCTCTCCTTCCTCGGCTTCTTCCTCCCAGTCTCCCTCCCGTCCCTCACTAACATCCTGCAAACTTCACACAAAAGTTCGGCCTCCCCCTCCCGGTCACGTGATCCCCCTCCCCCCCCCCCCCCCCCCGCGGTTTCGCCGCCCACAGCCGGTGACGCACTTTAACGGACAGGACTCCCACATCACAACCCCCGCCCTGTACGGCCATGAGCGCCGCCCTGCGGTATATACACGTGTCTACACTGGGCCCCGCCGCCGCCGCTCTTGTCCGGTACACTGTAACATGACGTCGTCTCTGTTTACAATTTATCAGCGCAACAAAATGGCCGCCAGCGAGACCAGCCAGGCGCGCGTGCCCAGTGTGCGCGGCCGGCCAGCGGTCCCCTGCGCATGCGCACACAGTTTTTACCGCTGTCGTATGGACGCTCGGACGTCATAACCCGGTGAAGATGGCGGCAGGGGTAGTGGCCCTCGGTGAGGGGATAAGGAAACGCATAACGACGCCTAGCAATGCCGCACTGTCAGAGTTCCGAGATGGCACAAAGGTAAACTATCTTATGTATAACATACTGCGGCCCGGGCGCGGAAAACCGCAGTGTGCACGGTGTGGAGGCTGAGATTGTCAAGACTGACGTCACTTGGAGACGTGACGTCACTGCTGGGCGATTATGAGGGTGCAGTTAAAGCGGCGGTAGAAAAATTGCATCAGAAAAAAAATGCATGCAGTTTTGATGCGTTTTTGGTGCAGTTCCTTAATTTTGCGAGTCAAACATATTTGTGTCATAAGTTCTGCCTGTAAAATGAAAAGCTGCACCAAAACCGCATGTGGTCTGATTCTGATGCAGTTTTAAGTGCATCCATCTGCATAGTGTGAATACACCCTAAAGCGGTTTTCTGGGGCTAATGTATTGATGGCCTGTACAGTGTGACATCGGTGGCGGCCATGGGGGTAATGAAAGGGCACGAGGTAGGATGGGCCGCATTGCAGATTTTGCATTGTGGCCCAGGAGCATCAAATTACTCCTCTGTGTGGGGGTCCGATACCCAGGACCCCCACAGATCAGCTGTTTGGAGAGGCTCCGCTGCTCATAAAGGCCCTGGCCTCCTCTCAGTGCCGATGGTGTTCCATTCATTGGTCTCATGGTACAACGTCAGCTCAGTCCCATTCGAGTGAGCTGAGGTTCAGTACCAAGCACAGCCACTATATAATGTACGGTGCTGTGCTTGGTAGTCAGTGCAGAGGCAGCAGCAGTCGTCTGTGCACTGTCCCTGGCGTCAAACCCCTAGTGATCACATATCAATCACCTATCCTAATGTAAGTCATCAGTACGTATGTCCCCCTAATAATACATCGGATGGCGGGTCTTTAAATATGGCGGCCGCTCTGTTCCGGAGACCGGTCCTTGTGTTATTTTATGGTACCCACTGGCCCTGGAACTTTTTCTGGTGCAGGATGGCTCCACGCGGGAGCCTAAAGAAGACTCCCAGGCCTGTCATAGCGATATAGATAATGAGACCGATCTACGGCCGACCTCAATAATTAGGAGTCTCTGTATTACTGTCTATGGTACAAGTAGTCGAAAAATCGCAGGTTCAAGCCCCCGAGGGGAGTAATAAAATAGTTAAAAAAAAAAAAAAATTACGCCGTAGCGGAAAAGCAATCAAAAGAGCCAAACCGTCTCTTTTTCTCTCTTAATATAAAACTTTTAATAAAAAGTGATCAAAACATTGGACAGTCTCCAAAATGGTATAAATAAGAAGTACATCTGGTCCCTCAAAAAAACGCCTTATGCGTCCTTGTACACGAAAATATAAAAGTTAAGGATGTCTGAATATGGCGACATTTTTTTTATTTTTTTTTCAAAGTTTTGGATTTTTTTAAGATGTTAAAGCCTGACAAAATCTACATAAATTTGGTATCCCCGGAATCGTACCGACCCATAGAATACAGGTGACATTTTGGCTGCAGAGTGAACGCTGTAAAAACGAACCCATAAGAAAGTCGCACAAATGCAGTTTTTCTCCAATTCCACCCTATTCTGAATTTTTTTCCAGATTCCCAGTACATTGTACAGAATAATAAATGGCACCTTTATAAAGTACAATTTGTCCCGCAAACACTAAGCCCTCATATGGCTCTGTGAACTGAATAGTAACAAAGTTACGGATTTTGGAAGGCGGGGAGTTGAAAACGAAAATCGAAAAATGACTGCGGCAGGAAGGGGTTAAGGTAGAAAGATGGGCAGATTCTGGAACAGAATCTAAAAGATGTCTTCAGTGTCTGGTGGATGGCAGACATGGCAGATGGCTCCATGGAGATCAGATGTGCACTCGTGTGAGGTTGTGTGACATCATCGGTGCGTGTGTGTGATGTCATGTGACTGCAGTTATCGCACAGCTCATGTGTATTTCTGGTAATAACACTTATTAGACAGGCATAATATTTTTCCTGTAAAAAGATGGCTCCTCTGCCAAATGGCAGAACCATAAGACCACGTGGGATTTCTGCCAAGGATGCGATGAATTGCGGTGGCGCAGCACGGTATCTCGGTGGTCAGCTCTGGGAATGAAGCCATCTGTGTGCCATTGCCTGTGCTTCCTTGTGTGTATACTTCTCCAGTTTTCTCACACACGCCATACACTTCCTACAAAACTAGTCCCAGTGCGTCTAAGCACTTGTTCACACGTCAGTGAGTTCTCCACAGACAGCACACGGACCCCCTCAATCATTGTATTCAGGGGCCAGAAGCTCACACGGTTTTGTCAGTTTTTCAGACACAACGCGACCATTTTAGTCAATAGATCCAAGAAAATCCCGATCAGCGCAAGGACGTCATCCACGAGTGCTCTGATCTTCATGGATCATTGCCAGGAGATGCTCTGAAAATGTGACTCTTTTCAGAGCCTTCTTCCAAATGGACACAGATGTGTGAAGAAGGCCTAAGATGGGGCACTCAATAGCGAGCCCCATTGAAATGGGGAAATTGTGCCTGGTGATATCTGTGTACAGCACCACAGAATATGTTTGTGCTATATGAGCAATGGGCATAATAGAATGGCGGGTCTAATGTCTGTGTGACTCGTTCTCTGCTAGTCTACATTACCTATTTAGTATACATGCGTCGCACCTACCATCTTGGTCCTGGGAACCCGTCACTAACCCTTTACCAGTAGATTCTGGGCCGACGGTGTAATAGGGCTCTATGATGACGATATGCTGTACTATTTAGTATATGATAGTGACTGGGTGTTGTAGTCCTCCATGAGCCACAGCCTGATATGGCATACCCTCTTACAGTAGATCCGTTACCACTACTTCTCTTAGGTCGGGCTGGGCCTGTAGGACCTTCAGAGAAGCCTTCTCCTGGGTTGCATCAGAGTATATTGTAGTGAGTGGTGCGATAAGGCTAAGTGTGAACGGTCTTGTGTTTTGTCCAGGCCACCTTCCACTATCGTACCTTGCTGTATGATGATAAGCGCACCATGCTGGATGACAGCTCCACCAGAGAGAAGCCCATGGAACTGATCATTGGGAAGAAGTTCAAGCTGCCCGTATGGGAGTCCATTATCCGCAGCATGAAGGAAGGCGAGGTGGCGGAGTTCTTGTGTGACACGCCCGTAAGATTATAGACCTTGAATATGTTATAGAATGATAAGCCATAACATTGAACCCACCTGCCACATATTTCCCCTCATGTAACCCCCTCCGAAAGTATTGTGTGGTATCCAACGCTATCAGACGTTAGCCGCACATCCTATCATTTAAAAATTACTTTCTCCACTTATTTGTCTCTTTATATACTCCCCCCTCCTTGCCAAACTGACTTATACTCTGAAATCTCTGCTGAGATGTATCTCAGGGTGGGTTCACACCTGCGCTTGCTGTCCGTCCGTTGCCAATCCAGTGAAAATCTCGGCGAACTGGATTGGCATCGGATACAGACCGGTCAGCGGCGCATTGGTTAAAAACCCATTCATTTGAATGGGTTTTTAAAGCAATGCGCGGGTGTGCGCTTACACCCTCTGCGCTGCGAATCCTTTTTTTTTTCGTCGGACACGAAGTCCTGCATGTCCGACTTTGTTTCCGACGAAAAAAAAGGATTCGCAGCGCAAATGAATGGGTTTTTAACCAATGCGCCGCTGACCGGTCTGTATCCGATGCCAATCCAGTTCGCCGAGATTTTCACTGGATTGGCAACGGACGGACAGCAAGCGCAGGTGTGAACGAAGCATCACTGGTGTAAATCCAACAGAAGTTCTCGGAGGTGTCATATTACAGCTCACTATAGAAGTCTATGGAGGGGGGAGACAAAGTCAGACAGAGGCTGTTTCTATCTTATCCCACATGCTTTATTGACATCTATGGAGGTCAGCACTTTGTATAACATCCTAGATGATCCTTCTGCAGCTTCTGAGTGAGAGTTATAGAGCAGATTCTCTCTTCTACTTTCTATGTGCAGTCTATGGCAGACATCATATCAGCTAGTCTGCACCCACTAGCTCAGGGAGAACTGAAATGAGACCTTGACTGCAAGGGGGAAAACTGCTAAAATACAGAACACAAGCCGTACCATAGCCAGAGATCGTGTTCTACCTCCATGTACACACAATGTTCAAGTAATGTATACAAAGTTTGAAGACATAATGGGCGCAGCTCCGTACACCATACGCAACAACGCCCTGTGTGAACTGACTCCTTTCTATCAGCCTGAAGGAACCATTTTAGCAATTTGTGCTCCAGTAGATCTTCTGTGGTATTGGACAGATCCGGGTAGCCTCGGTGCACATATTGGTGAGCCTTGGCTTCCATGACACTGTAGCTAGTTCACCACAAGTCCTTCGTTGGACTGCTTTGCATTCTATGGTACTAACCCCTATATAACAGGGATCCTTACACTGGCCCATTTTCCTGTTTCCACTGACTGACTGTTTACTTGCTGTCTAATATGTCCCACCCCTCTCCAGAGGCCATTCTTACCAGATAAGCCATGTCTTATTCCCTTCAGCTGTTAGTTTTAATGTTATGGCTGATGGGTGTGTGGGGGGGGGGGACCTTTAACATATTATCTTGTGTACATGAATGACATTTCGTAAATACATTAAAACTCACTTCTCCCAAATACTCTTCCAGCATGTCATTGAGTACCCTCAAGTTTCCCGTAGCTTGCGCCGGATTGCAGCAGGACAAGACCCTCGCGATGGCCAAAGACACTGCTGCGGAGGAATAGCCCAGCTTCACGACCATTCCCTTGGTTATGCCGATCTTGATGCAGTGCAGAAAGACCCTCAACCCCTGATATTCGTCATTACTCTTGTAAAGGTACTGCCCTTTTTTATCCCATCCGAATGTCCATACAGTAAGTCTTATATCATCTGCAGTGACAGCAGCAGAATACGCAGGGGTGAGATGATTTATGGTGATCACTCGGGGTATTCTTGGATTGTTATACCGGGAACATTCTGCTGTTTCAGGTTCACCGTATATTTTGGCCTTCAGGACCAGGCAGGGTCTACTTGTTTTTAGTATGTGTTCGGCTACAGTCATAAAACTTTCTTCTAGGTTGAGGAACCAGGATCATACAGACAGGATGCATGGGCAATGTCCGATGAAGAGAAACTTGATGCCGTGCCACTTCTCCACCAGGAAGGAAACCAGTTGTACAAGGAGGGGAACATCCCAGACGCTGGTGCCAAATACTACGAGGCTATTGCTTGCCTAAAGTCCTTACAGATGAAGGTAAGTCACTCTTAGATAGGGCTCCTCTTACTATCCACATACCATTAGGGCAGTCCAGTTCTTCCATTTGAGCCAAGTTATTATAGAAAGGAAAGTTCTGAGACTTGCTCACATGAAGCCAACTGCTTCTGTCCCTGTGCATTGTGTGGTATTGGGGCCTAACAAACCATATGACCATTGCCCATCTCATGCATATAGTGGGGCAGATTTATTACGGCCGTCTTCATAGCTCCGAATCCTGTGGTGGATGCACGCCTTCTCATAAATGACATGCTCCCTCCACCAGGCTGTACGTCTGAAGGAAAATGTACATCATAGCTGGTGTACAATTCCATCAGATTTCTGGTGTAAGTGAGGGTCAATCTGGTAAGTCCAATGCACATACCCCCTTTTTGGGAAAGTGGCAAAGGCAGCTCAGAGTAAAAAAATTCTGACCTTGTATACCCGAAAACAGGCATACAAGACATAATAAATCTGCCCCAGTGTTTAGGACACACGCTCTAGAAGGTCATTGAAGGAGGAGAGATTAGGTCACGTACCTGTGAGTATATAGGGTGAAGAGTACAAATATTTAACACCGCAGGTTAGGCCACAAACACACAACTATGTGCACGGTTTGTGGTAAAACGGTACATGGATGATATCCAGGTGCTGCCCGTACCTCCACAGACCCATTCACTTTACCTAGTGAGCCCGAGCTGCAAACCTGACTCGTATAAGCTCGGTCTAGCCACATCTACAGTGGGTACAGAAAGTATTCAGACCCATTTAAATTTTTCACTCTTTGTTTCATTGCAGCCATTTGCTAAAAGCAAAAAAGTTCATTTTATTTCTCATTAATGTACACTCAGCTCCCCATCTTGACAGAAAAAACCCAGAAAAGTAGATATTTTTGCAAATTTATTAAAGAAAAACTGAAATCTCACATGGCCATAAGTATTCAGAGCCTTTGCTCAGTATTGAGTAGAAGCCGCTTCCTTTTGAGCTAGTACAGCCAGGAGTCTTCTAGGGAATGATGTAACAAGTTTTTTCACATCTGGATTTGGGGATCCTCGGCCATTCTTCCTGGCAGATCCTCTCCAGTTCCGTCAGGTTGGATGGTGAACGTTGCTGGAGCCATTTTCAGGTCTCGCCAGAGATGCTCAATTGGGTTGAGGTCAGGGCTCTGGCTGGGCCAGTCAGGAATGGTCACAGAGTTGTTCCGAAGCCGCTTCTTTGTTATTTTAGCTGTGTGCTTAGGGTCATTGTCTTGTTGGAAGGTGAACCTTCGGCCCAGTCTGCGGTCCAGAGCACTCTGGAAGAGGTTTTCTTCCAGGATATCTCTGTACTTGGCCGCATTCATCTTTCCTTCAATTACAACCAGTCGCCCTGTCCCCCATAGCATGATGCTGCCACCACGTTTCACTGTTGGGATTGTATTGGGCAGGTGATGAGCAGTGCCTGGTTTTCTCCACACATACCGCTTAGAATTATCGCCAAAAAGTTCAATCTTCGTCTCTTCAGACCAGAGAATCTAATTTCTCATAGTCTGGGAGTCCTTCATGTGTTTTTGGCAAACTCTATGCGGCTTTCATACGTCTTGCACTGAGGGGAGGCTTCCTTCGGGTCACTCTGCCATAAAGCCCCGACTGGTGGAGGGCTGCAGTGATAGTGACTTTGTGGAACTTTCTCCCATCTCCCTACTGCATCTCTGGAGCTCAGCCACAGTGATCTTTGGCTTCTTCTTTACCTCTCTCACCAAGGCTCTTCTCCCACGATTGCTCAGTTTGGCTGGACGGCCAGGTCTAGGAAGAGTTCTGGTCGTCCCAAACTTCTTCCATGTAAGGATTATGGAGGCCACTGTGCTCTTAGGAACCTTGAGTGCTGCAGAAATTCTTCTGTAACCTTGGCCAGATCTGTGCCTTGCCACAATTCTCTCTGAGCTCCTTGGGCAGTTCCTTTGACCTGATGATTCTCATTTGCTGTGACATGCACTGTGAGCTGTGAGGTCTTATATAGACAGGTGTGCGCCTTTCCTAATCAAGTCCAATCAGTTTAATTAAACACAGCTGGACTCCAATGAAGGAGTAGAACCATCTCAAGGAGGATCAGAAGGAAATGGACATCAGTGAGTTATATATGAGGGTCACAGCGAAGGCTCTGAATACTTATGGCCATGGGAGATTTCAGTTTTTCTTTTTTAATAAATTTGCAAAAATATCTACATTTGTTGTTTTTCTGTCAAGATGGGGAGCTGAGTGTACATTAATGAGAAATAAAATGAACTTTTTTGCTTTTAGCAAATGGCTGCAATGAAACAAACAGTGACAAATTTACAGGGGTCTGAATACTTTCCGTACCCACTGTATATGTGGTGTGTATGGGGCCATAGAGATGAATGTGTCAGTGTGCTAGCTGTGAAAAACTCCGCTAACACACTGACAGAGCTCGCAGTTGTGTGCATAGAGACTGTGATTATTAAATCATTTGCCTTTACAAGAGTCTCCGCCGTATGGCCAGGACGTGGTTCTGAGCGTACTGCAGTGTATTACAATGTAGACCTCAGCGATGGTGGTCTCGTCTTCTCTTAGAGATTGGGTTCCAGCCAGGACCTTAGCACTAGCTATAAAGGACTGGGAGGCAGTGTGATAAGACACGTGTGCTATAATACAGGGTCACCACTCTTGTGTTTTAGGAGCAGCCTGGATCCCCTGACTGGATCAATCTGGACACAAAGATCACTCCGCTGCTTCTGAACTACTGCCAGTGTAAACTGCTGGAGGGAGAATACTACCAAGTGCTGGAGCACTGCTCCGCCATATTAAACAAGTATTCAGGTAGGTATACTTACACATATGAAGGGAAATCCCACAGCTCTTATGGGAATTAGGATGATTGAAAGAAAAAAAAAAAAAATGGCTGGCCCTTTGAGAGCTGAGTCAGCAGTAACCAGTCCCGATGACAAGGGCTTCTGCTCCTGACTGCTGCCGGCAGAGATAATAGGAAGGTGAACTCTGTGCTGGCGTCTCCCCACCATTTCCTGTCTATAGGGGCTCAGATTAACTCTTTACAAGTAGCTTTGTCCTCCTCTAGCAGTGTAACATTAGGTTCACACTAGCGCTGGTTCTCTCTCTCTACCATTCGGATCTGTTGGGGAACCTGAACAACAGTGGCAGATCGGTAAAACAGCGGTTACACGCAGAGCCCGGCAGACCCCATTGACTACAATGTGGCAGATATAGAAGTCCTCTGTGCAGGATTTTTTTTCTCCGCTGATTTTCGGCAGACTCTGTTACACAGTCTCCAACAGAGACTACGTCACAGATGTGAAACTACCTAAAGGAACATAGAAAATGCACAAAACGGCTTATAGAGACGGAGCAGTTCCTTTTATTTGCCCCTATTTTGGCTGATCTTACAATGAAAATTGAGATTGAATGGCCCAAACTTACTAATAGACAGTCTGAAAATGTGCCCGATGTAGCACAGTACCCTCTGCTGGATGGTGGAGGGATTGTCCAGGGAGGGCGGTTGGGGGGGGTCGCTATACTTGCCTCTGCCAGGTTCCATTGCAGTTGGGTGTTAGGACTAGTTCTCCATCGCTCCCATGTTCACTGCTAGTTTCCTATATTATGGGGATGGCTTTACTAGTATAATGATGTATTCGGCCAGCCCGCATAGTACAGGTAACTAGTGGCAAACACAGGAGAGGGTGCCGAGCTACTTGGGGCCAGGACCTAGGGGTCGCAACAAGCCTGGAAATCCATGGCCTTTCTGTAATAGAGCCTGGGGCAAGTATAGATAATAAAGGGGTCAAAGACAAATTTGGGACACTTAAGCCAAACCCTCAGGTCTAGAAAGTGTCTAGTTATAGCCACAGTAATATATCAGACGCTACGTTCACACCTGCGGTTGGTTTCTGTTTGGGGACCCCCAGAACAGAAAACTAATCCGCTTAAAAAAAAGCAGTTACCTTCGGAAACCCATGGACCCCATAGACTATAATGGGGTGTTGGATTTCCGCCTGAAAAGGACAGAAATTGCGGAGAGAAAAGCGCTGCCTGAGCCACTGTATGCCACAGTGATTCCCAACAGGCGGCCACATACCTTTATGCAACGCTATCTGCCTTCTTGGGAAGTTTTTTTTGTCTTTTGGTAAAAATTATTTTGTAGGGGTACCACAAGGAAATTTTACTGTTAATTTATTGCTAGGGTTTAACCCCTTCTTGCTGCAGGCATTTTACAATTTCCATTTTTGATTCCCTGTCTTCCAAGAGCCTTAAAGAGGACCTTTCATGTCCTCAGGCACATGCGGTTTTTACATACCGCTAGAAAGCAGACAGTGAACTGAAGTCAGCCGGCTTTCCCGTTATGTGCCCCAGGGCTGGACATATCGGTGCCGTTAGTGGGTAGAGATTGGTGCCGAAACTTTCAGAAGGGCATTCCTGAGAGTCTAGCTGGGCTGTAAGGAACGCCCCCAAGGACAGTATTCGTCCATAGCCCTGTTCCTTAACTCACAATGATGATGCTGAGCTGTGAGGAAGGCCCCCCCCAGTATAAGTCTATGGATGAGTACAGTCAGGGAAGAGGGGCCTTCCTTACCACCCCAGCTAGACTGTCACTAGACTCCAGCCTCGGGGCACATAATGGGAAAGCAGTCAGTGCGCTGTTGGTTTTCTAGTGGTATATAAAACCGCATGTGCATGAGGACATGAAAGATCCTCTTTAACTTTTCTATTTTTCCTTTCACAGAGCCATATGAGGGCTTAATTTTTGTGGGATAAATTGTACTTCATAATGGTGCCATTTATTATTCTGTACAATGTAACGAGAAGCTAGAAAAAAAAAAAATGCAGAATGGGGGGGGGGTTGGAGAACAGGTTTTGTTTTTACGTTGTTGTGCAGCAAAATTGACATGTCACCTGTATTCTATGGGTCTGTATGATTCCAGGGATACCACATTAAAAAAATTTTTTAACCCCCTTAAAAATCCAAAACACTGCAAAAAAAAAAATGAATTCTGAAACCCATTTTTTTAAAATTATATTTCCGTCTTTGGGGATGCATAAGGCGTGTTTTCTGCAGGGCCAGAGGTACTATATTTGGGAATGTTTGTCACTTTGATTGCTTTTTATTTAATTTATTTTATGGAAAGCAAAATGGCATTTTGCTGTATGGGGAAAATATTTTTCTGTTTGTAGACCGGGCGTGGGGTATGTAGAATTTATGCCTCAATAGACATATAGTTAAGACAGGTCTGGGAGCTTTTACAAGGCTCCCGACTGTCATGACAACCGAACGGCTCTTGCGATCTGGCCGAGTGGGAGCTGTACTGGTAAAAGAACCAGAAGAGGAGGCGGAGGCACTACTGATAGGGAACTACCATAGGGCTGCCATATTTAAACACCTGACTTCTGCCATAAAAGTATGGTGAATGCTGGGAAAGGGTTTTGATATTAATGACCTATGTGGAGGTCTACTGTAGCTAAGCTCCCACTTGGGGGGAGTCTCATAACCATCTTTAGTTTTTGCCAGAGTTTTCCTTTAATGGTACTTCTTCTCTATAGTCCTCTATGTTTCTTTTCAGATAATGTAAAAGCCCTGTTTAAGCGAGGGCGAGCACATGCTGCGGTCTGGAACGCGTCAGAGGCCGAGCGAGACTTTGCACGGGCTGTTGAATTGGATCCATCACTTGCACCTCTGGTGACAAAGGAGCTGAAGAAGCTTGAGAAACGTATAAATGAGAAAGAACTAGAGGACAAGGCCAGGTTTCGGGGCATATTCAAATGAGTGGCGCTGGTGACTCCATCTTATCTAGGTCAATGCTCCATCCTGACATGTGACTTGCACACGATAACAATGTGGCCTTGAAGCCATTCTATCCGCTAAACCACATCTTCTGGTATAAGCACCATGCGGCAGACTGAATCCTGATTGTATGTCTAGATACAATGACAAATCCGGAAATGGATGATGGAGGGCAGAGGCGAGTGGTCATACTACAGTATCCTCCTATAAGACGGGCACCATATTCTGTCAACAAGAGTAATTTTATTTGCTTATATATATATATAAAAAGTGGAAAGTGTGTAACAAAGTGCAGAGTTGGGGATGGTCACGTACGTGCGTTGCGTTCTGTTTCGGCAAGGCATTCTCTCACAAGAGCCCTGGCGTGAATGATACCTGCGGTGATACAAGAGTCAGATTAGTCATGGCGTCACACTGCATCCACTGGTTTTAGTTGTCGCCATAGTTTTCTTTTGCTCACCTCTTTTTAATCTCTCCATTGCACTTTTGCTCCCAGCGTAAGTCGGTCTGATCTCTCTCCCCATCTCTTCAATGACGGACAGCAGATCGCTATAAGTCCCCTGGGAGACGGCCTGTGACACCGCGGGCTTCACTCCCTGGTAAAACAATGCTATTTTTACACCATTCCATGTCATGAAGTTCATACATCAGTTTTGTATTGTTTGTATATTTATATCACTGCATGCTATCTGTGTACTCGATAAATAAACTGTTACATCTACCTGCAGGCCTGTGTACCCGACATGTAGGGCGCTGTTCACATCTGCAGCAAAGGCTTCAGGAATAGTCACAATACAGATGTGAACAAGAGCCCAGAGCATTAAATCTGATCTGTTCTTCTCAATAACAGAATGACATCACAACTACTACAGTCCCTGACAGAAGTTCTGTCGCTTATCCATGTTGTGGAATCTAAAGCTTATAACCTGACTTTAGATTCATCCATTGGTTTTAGAAATGACTCATATGAAAGCTGAAACCCTCCCAAATGATTTTTTGGTTAAGAAAATAAATTGGCTTCACTGCTGAAATATTCATCATTTAATGAACACAGAAAGGTCAGATTTTGGCAAGACAAAAGTTTTGTGGCCTTGTCATATAATGCACCCAATCCTAGTTTAAAGCCTCACCTGTGCTCACTAATTGATCGGTTAATTAGTGGGTGTGTATAAAAAGAACTCCAGCACCCCAGACCTTCACTTGAACTGCAACTTCACCTCTGACAACAAGCCAAAAATCAACCCTGCGACCAAAGCCTTGATTATCAAGAGGCTGAAGACCAGATCCACTGCAGAGGTGGCTGGCACCTTTAATGTGTCTCTGCGTCAAGTACAAAGAATTAAAAAAAGATTCGAACAGACTGGAGATGTTTTTGACAAGCCCAGGTCCGGCAGACCCCGCAAGACAACTGCTCAGGAGGAACGTTTGTTGGTTAGAAAATCAAAAGCCAGCCCCTCTTCCACTGCAACAGAGCTCCAACAGGCCTGGTCACCTCAAGTCCCTGTGTCAACTAGAACAGTTTGTAGGATTCTGTCTCGAAATGGCCTCCATGGTCGAATCAGTGCCCAGAAGCCAGCACTAAACAAAAGGCAATTAAAAAAACGTATGGCATTTGCCAAGGCCCACAGCCTGCTAAACGGATGGACGCTGGAAAAGTGGCAGAAGGTGGATTTCTCAGATGAATCTTCAGTTGAATTACCCCACAGCCGCCGCAAATACTGCAGGAGACCTACTGGAGCCCGTATGGATCCAAGATACACCCAGAAAACAGTTAAGTTTGGTGGAGGAAAGATCATGGTCTGGGGTTACATTCAGTATGGGGGTGTGCCAAACATTTGCAAGGTGGAAGGCAATATCAATAGCCTAAAATATCAAAAAGTATTAGCTTCCTCTTACATCCCCAATCATAAAAGGGGTCAAATTGTGCAGCAGGATGGTGCTCCATCTCATACATCCATTTCTACATTAAAGTTCCTCAAGGCAAAGAAGATGA